>CAHIKZ030004644.1:515000-687500 GCA_903632075.3 Acanthosepion pharaonis | reverse complement strand
TAAAATTTTTATATCCTCTTCGTGCTGTTTGGCAAACTGATTTAGATGGAATCAATTTATAAAATAATCCGGTTTCATCCATATTAAAGAAATTTTCCTCACCATAGATGCGGATTTTTTCGTCAATTTGGCTAAGAAATTCATCATGGTTTTTTGGTTCCTCACAGTATGTTTCTCCATGTAGAGGTTTGAGAGACAGTTTGTGTCTTTTTTTAAAGCTCTGGAGCCAACCATTTGAGGCTTTAAAATCTTCTATTCCATTATCTTGTGCAATCTTCTTTGATTGTGTGATTATTGTAAAATCATCAATAAAACCCCTTTTTCAGTTTATTCGCGAAATATAACTTGATAAAGCGTCATCAATAATTTTATATTTTACGGGCCTGTTTGATTTATTTTTTGGCAATGTATGACTCTCACTTTTGATTTTACTCTTAGAATTTATATAATTTTGGACAGATCATCCGTCAATCTTAAACTTTTTAGAGAAAAACAGGGCGATTTTAGCTGCCTTTTCCCCTGGATGTTTGTTTTTATAGTCCACTATCTCTGCTTTTTGTTCAATTGTCAGTATAGTTGGCTTTTTTCAATCATAAGTTGCTTTTTTGAAGAATGGCATGATTTTTTTTTCCAAAAAATTTTGCGTAAGTTTGACAAATGGTAAGTCTTGACAGGTTTTTTTAGTAAATCCAACAAGGCCCTCAAAATTCAAGTAAGTTTGACAGGTTTCACTGTATATATATATATATATATATATATATATATATATATATATATATATATATATATATATATATATATATATATATATATATATATATATATATATATATATATATATATATATGTATATAGTGTATATATATATAAATAAATATGAACCTAAAGAGCCAGCTAAACCTACCTAGGTTTTACCTATACGGATCATCAGGGTTACCTGGCTCTTTAGGTTCATATTTAGGTTTGCTCTACTTAGTGTATTGAGCACTTTACATAGTTACTTTTGCTTTACTCATTTTGGAGGTTTTTTTCTTTGGACTGAGCTTAGATTCTGGACGATTGTTTTCGCCTCAATTTCATGTTCTTAGTCCTTCCTTTTTTTATCCCTTATTTTCCTTTGGGCATTGGTTTATTCAATTACAACCCAAAATACCTAAAGTTTTTCCAAATGTGTATAACTATTTATATTTTTATTATTATCATCATTATTATTATTATTATTATCATTATTATATTATAATAATATATATATATATATATATATATATATATATATATATATATATATATATATAGAGAGAGAGAGAGAGAGAGAATTAGGAGATCAGCCAATCATGCTACCTTGGTTTGAACCTTTCAGTATCTTCATGCGATCCGGGGTAAAATATATAGACATATTGTGTCTACTTATTTTTATACCGATCCTTTCCAGTTCTGTAATTATTTTCTGGATGTTAAGATGAAATTCATCAAGGAAGGTGCCATAGTTTTTTTTCAATCCACATACTTTCGACCTTTTCTAAGATCATCTTCAGGGGTAAATTACAAAGACAACATATTGTATCTGTGATAAAAACTGCATTTTGTTGTGATAATGATTTTTAAAAACAGAGCATGAACATGCTCTGTTATAGTTATTTTAAAATTGATCCATTGTAGTTATGGAATTTTTTGCAAAACAAGCATTTCAATATAATGGAACTGACCAGGAAATGGTAGAAAAGTAAAATGGCATTAGTATATAAATGTTGTATGCACTTTAATATGTTGTGCTATATTCATAATAAATTTTGTTGGGTGTTGGTTGATTTTAATATAGAAGGCCTCAAGAAGTTAAAGTTTTTGTTTATTATTCTCGTAGTGTAGTATATTGGTGTTCTTAACAAGTATTTTCTGTCACCTATGTGGTTAATATAAATATCCCAGGGTAAGACACAAGAGTGAATCTGTCAATCTCACCCCACACAGATGAATTTTTATCATCCGGAACCCCAAAAAGATTAAAAAAAAATATTTCTGATTATTTCATGTACATAAAAGGCATAAAACAGTTAAAACAATAACAAATGAGTGAAACATGTTTTACCTTCCCAGCCTACAACAGCCAATGGCAGAATGTTACATTTATGGATCCAGTATTCTTCATAAACCAATTGAACTGCAGACAACATCTGAGACATTGCAATAAAAAGTTCTCCTGGAAAACAAGTACAAAAAATAAAAAAAATAAATAAATAAAAATAACAATATTCTTAAATTATATTTCAGTTTAATTTAAATCTGAATAATTCTAACATTTAATTGAAAATTTTATTTAAGTATTTACATTTCTTTTATTAAAGTTTTGTCTGGTACTATAAATTACTAATCCAAATAATTCATTGAATAATGACAATCCTTTACCTCAGATTCTACATTAGTCAATAGATTTTTCAATAGTTCAACTCTCATGCAGCATCTTATGTGGCCGCAAAGTCCAGTGTGTGAGAAGCAGACATGGCCACAGATAGTACATGTACCAGCTTGTCTCAATAGTGTTTAGGAAGTGATGGTGCTCTCTCACATTTTGTAATTTCTCATTGTTATTTTGCCTCTCTGTGAGGAGTCAAGGTGGTCCCATATCTCAATAACCCACTGTGGATTGATTGCTGCCATTGAAAGCTGTGTTGATCAGATTTTCCCCAGATGGCAGGGTTGATAGTAAATAATATGAGATCTTGTTTACAAATATCTATAAATTGAAGTTGTAGTTGCCCAGTTTTTCTCCTTCCATTCTGCATAGAATTGTCCTTCAGAATTCATGTCATCCATACTCTGGGTATGGCCCAACCAGCAGAAACAGGGCTGCCTTAGAAGAGATTACATGTTAGGGTCTGGTATTATTCAAGAAATGAGGTGTGTGTGATTTTGTCCTTCCAGGTAATGTCTAGTATGTATGTCAGCCAGTGCAAGTGAAAGCCATTCAGCCTCCACCTACTTGATCAGGAGGTTTTGAGGAGTGTGGAACCACCTCTTAATTGCTGGTGTCCCCAGGTCCACCCTGACCAGGGGTGGTAGCACCTGTCACAGTCCCAGCTATGGACAAATAGTTAATCCCCCAAAAGGGGTCAAGACACTATGAAAGTATAAAAATAGGTTTTATAACCAGCAATATATTTTTGGAAAAATTATTAACATCAATACATTTTTGGAAAAAAATATTACCAGCAATAAAAGTCTTTTTGGCAGTAAATAACCCACTGAGGTTGGTATGGCGTAAAACTAAACAAACCAAACCTTTTGTATTTAAAATGAATATATTTTCTAGTTAATGCAGTTTTTTAGATGAACAAACAATTTTAGATTTGAAATTTGGTCATGTTGCTATCAGTGAAGTAATGGGCACAAAACTAATAAATACATAACAAATTTCCATCAGAATTTTCAGGATCAGGAGTCATCATTGTTTACACAATTTACATTCAGTCTATTAGTAATAATAACAACAAAGATGAGAACAATTGTCTGAATGTAGTGTAAATAATTGTTATGATGTTGATTTGGGGTTAGTAGAGACAAACGCCAAATAACACGTAACAATAAAAAGGGTTTTAATAGGTTGGTAAAAAGGTACAGAAATCGCCTGAGTAGTCAATAACTAACTCAGCTAAGAACTTCTCTCTTCCTGTCTCTTACATGCCACTATTTAAAGTCTTTGTTCGCAGACAAGTTCATCTTCAAGAGGTTTCCGACACAACAATAATATATGTAGAGTATTTTTATAAAACAATATTGAAGTGTTGAGGTCAGACCACATCTACTAAAAATAAATATTTACATTAAGAGGAAAAACCAAAGAGAAAGTAATGAGAAGATGTGCAGTTGCATCAAAAAACACAAAAAATGTGTGGGAGAAGAAAAATAATTGGTGAAAAATTAGTTCATGGCCTGAATTTACCTGCAATAAGAGAATAATGTTGAATTTTGTCATCTTCTTCGATATTTTTGAGTAGATTTGGTAAACCAATAATCAGAAGGCCAAGGACAATCATCATCATTCCCAGCCATTTTTCTTTGCCAAATGACTGGGCAAGAAAAGCTACAGAAAGAAGTGCAGTAAACACCAGAGTCACACCTGAAAGACAAAAATATTTTTTTTTTTAAATGCCCTTAAAAAACACACACACAAATATAAACAAATTAATCTTTGGTGGGGAGTACAAAATATATGATTTAGTTCATTTAGTGGAAACTTGAAAATAAACAAATTGAGTTCAAGACATGACTGTCATCACATGTTAATTTTTCATTCTTTCCTTTGAGAAAAATATTACCCCAATTTTTTTTTTCATGTGTCTCAGAACCTATCACAAGTCATAGGGCCACCAGATATATTGCAATCTTTTATGTAGAGGGGGTGTGTAGGGGCCAGATAGCCTGAGAGAACCCATCACAGTCAGAGGTGCACCAGATATACTATGATCTTATATGCAATGGTTGTTATGTAGAGACAAGATAACCTGTCACAATCCATCACTCTTCAGCATGGTTCTGAATGTACTGTCCTTCTCCTAAACTAATTTCCCTGTAATGGTTAAAGAGTCCAGTCTACCCTGTTATTTAATCCCCAGCTGGTGGAAGATGGATCCATGCCTTTTTCAAATGCATTCATGCAAAGTGAATGAAACAAACTCAGTCAAAATTTGACATCAGCACACCAGTTTCACAGCATAACACTACCATCCCATCCATGTTAGCATTCCTTAATTGCCAATGTTTTAAAAATATTCCTTATTTAAAAAGAAAAGAAAAGAAAAAAACAAAAACAGTGGTGGAATGACATACCATATTCCTAAGTGACCCACATTTGAAACAATCACAAAGTTTAATTCAACCAAAATAAAATGCCGCCTATGATCTAAGTTTCAACAATTTAAATGATTCACTGCTCAATTGATTTTTGTTTATTATTTGAGTGAATAAGTTTTTTTCATTGCAGGATCTCAAGATATTTAATACTTATTCAAAATAATTCATTTTTAATTCTAAGTAAAAATATAAAAAATTCTAAAATCTAATCACAGCGAATCAATCAATGCAACAACTTATATCAAATCAATAAGGCTGTTTCAGCAATGTTTAATCTTCATGCCTGCAAAAAAAACAGTGTGTCAAAAAGATGGTTATTCCTTTGACACCACTATTACTGTATACACTCTTGACTCCCTCAGCAATGTTTATTTACAAGATTATAAAGATATGTGAACAAAGTACAATGTGATATTTATCATTTACTTTCTATAAAGAAATAACTTGAAAAAATATCTTTTTATTAAAAAAAAATGACAAAACTATGTGTTATATTCCGTGCTAAGGGAATAAATACTTAACACCAGGTGGATAATAGAAGAAAGGTTTATTGTACACAAGTACAATATGAAATATGATACAGTTATACACACAGGTAAGTTTACAGCACCTGGTATTCCCAAGCAGTCACCCATCTAAGCACAAACCAGGATAATTGCATATAAGTGAATATAACAAACACAATGGAAATTGGAATTTGGCTCACTAATTAACAAATTCTAAACCATTATCCATTACACCACCGACACATCCAAGTTTACAGTACCTGGTATTCCCTAGCGGTCACTCATCTAGATATTGACCAGGCTCAACATTACTTGACCTTGAGGATAATAGAGGAACCAATTTTTCAATGTGATGTGGCCGTAAGCTAGTTAATTGTGTGTAAAATGGAATTGGCATAAGGAATTCAAACTCTAACTTGGATATTTTGCATTCATTTTACAGTATCTTTTGGAAAAGCATAAATCTAACTCTCCCTACAACTATGGGTCAATAGTAAAGCAACTGGAGATTTTTGGCCCTGTAAGAAAATTCACTTTGAACACCAGGCTAGCAATCTGATCCTGTAAAAATTCACAGAACAAACAATAATCACCCATGATAAAGAAATTTTTTGCTTCTTCAATAATAATCAATATAAAAGGAAACAATGAAGAGAAAGAGAGAAGTATTCAACCTTTCATGACTTGGAATGGGGTGATCTGGGCAAATAATACAAGTCCAAGTCCAAGATTCAGGAGAGACATTTGAACCAAATCAATAATGGCTGCAGGGAGAAAGACCAACGGATTAAATTTCCCACCATCTCTGTCAATCGGAGCATCCCTAGAACGAGCCCATTTAACTAAAACATAAATGAACAGGCAGGAAAATTCTCCCAAAAACATCACAGCAATCTGAAATTAAAAAAAAGACATTTTTCACATTATATGCATTCAAAATTTATTACTTTTTATACATAATATATAGCAAGGTCTCTCTCTCTATCTATCACTCTCTACACTCAGAGCCAAAAGGAAGGGAAAAGAAGGAAAAGGAATAGTGAGAGAGTATAAGGAAACAAGAAAATAATGAAAAGTAGAAATAACCACAAAATTCTACATGCATATATAAATACACGTACAGGCATACACACACACACACAAAAGAAAAAAATCAACTTAACACCAATAAAAAGTGCATAATTATTTCTTTTAACTTAATATCAAAACAGTGAAAATGAGAAAATCGGCAGACAATTGCTGATATCTCCTGATGGGTGAACCAAATGATTACAAAAATTTTCATCAATGAAACTCTGAAGTCAGGATGCTGAATATAACATCAATAAGATAAATGACGAGTTTTATATTTGTATTAATCATATATATATATATATATATATATATATATATATATATATATATATATACACACATACACACTTAGTTACTTTATAGGTAACAAAGTATACCTATAAGGCAGACTTTTAAAAAAAACAAATCTCTTAAAAAGATCCTCCTGTGTCTCATACTCCAATGCTCAAGTATGGGTAGGAACATTTTTGTTTATGGATTCTAACATTAAAGAAAGAAGAAAATAAATAACATTTTCAGCAAATTATTTTTATTTTAAGAAAGGTAAAAATGAATTACAAACATAAAAAGACATGCAGTTTATGGAGGAGGTAGTTTTTTGTTTTTCTAGTGGAATGCATTATGGTATCTAAATTGGTGGAACTAAAGAATAGAGCTTGTCAAAACATTTGTCATGGAAACAGCAACAGACTTTTCCAGACAAGTGTAAGTAATCAAATATATCAGAATTGGTTTGTGAAGTTTCATACCGGAGATTTCACATTGGCTACTTTTCAAAAACATGATATGCAGGAAATGCAAGTAAAATGAATCCTCACTGACCATACCAAAGACCAGTCTTTGATCAAAGATGTTTTGTAGACAGTGGAATTGAAATAAAGTTCTCAACTATAAAAACCAAACAAATGATTCAAACAAGTTCTGCATCTCACTAGTTCAACTGAAGGCAACAATAGAAAAAGTATCCAGAAAATACTAGGCTGCAAGATTCTGCATGACCAAATAAAATTTTTTATATCTTGGCTGGACATTTTCACCCATGTGCAATTTTCACGAGATATTCCAACTTCTAATTTATTTTGGACATCCTGGAAAACTGCCAAATGCACTTATTGCCATTATTAATGATGAAGTAAATAGAAAGTATGTGGAGGTAACATGTGTTCATTTTTTTTTTCAACCTGAGATTATAAACAATATATTTTTTTTACCTATATAAAAGGAGTGTTAAAATGCATATGTGAAGATGTCATTTTTTGTACATATCTGTGTGCAAAGTTCTTGTGAAATTATAGGAGATTTACTTCTGAGAAGAGATATTTGTTGGTTTGTTAAAATTAATAGGTATTAATATGTGTAGTCAAGTAAGCCTTGAGAATTTTATCTTGTATACTTTTCATATTGTATTCAATGTAACGTTTGGTTCATTGAGAACTGAAAAGTCTGCCAAAGGGAAAAGGTGACACATCTTATCTCTAAGGTATCCCATCACAAAAAGAAAAAAAAAATAGGTACTTGTATCTTTTTCTTATATGCTATTTTTTTTTTTTTTTTTTTGGCAGTGCCATCTAGTAAATGTTAACAAAAGTTCTTTGGCATACAAGTGGGGTAATTCCACACACTGATAGACAAAACTTTCTGCGAGGATGGAATTATGAAGTTGCTAGAAAATAGTCCAACACAGAACAAAAGATAAAAATGATTTTCAACTAAGTTAATGTTAAAAAAACTTTTAAATTTATTTTTATGTTATATATTGTAGAAATTTTTTCCATATTAGAATATTAATTACATTACATAATAAAAGAAAATTTACCATAAAAAATGGATGAGAGAATCTGTGTGCATTCCCATCATGATTCTCATAAGTCCCTCTCCCTGTCAAATTCTCAGTAATGCTGAAAAATAAAAACAATGTATATAGCCTAAGTGTATTTGTATACTAAGGTCTTATTGCTGGAATGAGCCTTATACATAAAATGGAGGAAGTGGGTGGAAATACAAACAAATGATGAAATACTAAAGGTACAGAATGACTCAGTTTTAAATTTAAATTTCGATGTTTGGCCTATGTGTTTCATTTTTTTAGTATATACATTTTTTTTAAACATATTTTTTTTTAATTCAGCAGTAACGGATTTGTGAAGGAAAGAGTTAAGTGGCATTTAATGTATTTTCTCCCCTCCAGTTTTTATCTTTACGACTGATTCCATCAATTAAACCATTAATAAAATGAAGAAGTTCCTTCTTAGAACAAAACATATCACTAGGAAAACTTTGCATTTTGTCATTCACTATATATATATATATATATATATAAAGAATGGATTTATTTTTAATCTGCCATTTTTATTACTTCAAACATTATTTTTAGTACATGTTTGCATTAAAAATAACACACACACACAACTATATATATATATATATATATATATATATATATATATTATTATTTTTTTTATTATTATTATTATCATCATCATCATCTACCTACCTACCTAAATATTCAAGAAATCTTATTAAAGAAAATATACACTCTCCAGCAGGATTCAAACCTGCACCCCAGACAAAAAAATAAGACATAAATAAATACACTGTTTAATAAATAAACAATGTCTACTCAAATATGAGTATCCACTAAAAATAATGTTTAAAGCGACAATATTTAATTATACACACACATGCATGCATATATATATAATATATATATATGCATACACACACATTTCTTTTTAACCGAATTTACACCAAGAAAGGCAGTAAGGCTACTAAGAAACAAAGGGCTACTGAGTGTGAAAGAATTAGGAAGCAGAAACATTATTAAGGAACAAAAACAATAGAAGAGTAATCAGGAAGACTGTAGATAATGATTGATATTGCATTTAATTCTTAAAAGATACTGTTGCTAGCATAGAACTTATGGCTACATCTAGCCAATTCAACTGTAAATTGATGAAACCTTGTTGCCAATCTAGTACTGCACTTAAATTCATATTTAAATTGGCTGGTTCGGATGGAAATCTGGTTTATCACGGAACCATGTGTGACACTAACCCCTCTGGTTGTCTTGGTCACGGTCGATGTCTGGTTAGATTCGATATCAGCCTTGCCATTCCCAGCTCGCCTCCAACGTCTGGTTACCAAAGTAACTGCTTTGATTTCTAGTCTAACCTACCCACGTTGTGATTTGATCTTAGGTAGATGAAATCAATCAGGCGTCAGGCCATAGTGCAAGCTGAATCCGGGGCAAAGGTGATACCGCACAAGTGTATGTAAAAGAAAAAATAATGAAACAAACTCAAAAGGTTCAAATGTATTGAAAAAATAATAAATATCTTTATATCTGTTTGCTGAATACAGGACTGCGTCTTTCTCCCAAACCGCTTCTATGGATTCGTGACACTTTGCATTTCTTAGGCGAGTCTCAATATCTTAAGTTGTTTTTCAATAAACTGCTTTTTGGTATCTTCAGGCAATATTTGTTAAAACTTGGTGGTGTGAGTCTAAGTCGTTCTTCAAAAGAAAAAAAAAATTGTTTTTGGTTAGAAGTCTAAGTCAGAATGCGTGGAAATCTTTCAGTCAGCTCCTGCGGGGCTGGTCTCCGATCTCTAACCCAACTCAACTGCAACTCCAACTCTCAGTCTAACTGTCTGAAACTCTGGGGACGTTCGTTTATATGGACGCCGACCCAAACCGGGTGGGGGCCTGTCGTGGTTTCAGTTCCTCGATAATTTCAAATCCGCAATAAGGATTTTCTTTGTTTTCGGACAGGAAAATTTATCACTTCCCATTTTTGGAAGTCATTTTCTTTCTGCTTTAGAGGGGTTCTCCCCCTCTCTGTCGTTGGGGTTCATAAGGGAATTGTCCTCCTAATTTCTTCCTTTCTCATATCGGTACCTCACACCAATCCCCTCAGAGGGCATCAACAGGTTTCCCTTCTTTCTCATATGTTTACCTTCGCCCATCACTCACAACACCACTCAGCCAATGAACACTCGACAGTGTGGGTGTGGCTAGACTGGCCTCAGTTTACAATTATCGCCCAAAGAAAAAAAATTACCTTCCCTTTTCTTTTTTTTCTATCCAGAATTATTATGGACCGCACCTCACGGCTATTAAATTGTTATCTTATCCTGGGGTCACCTGGAATTCATTAGTGGGATCTTCACCAACTCATTAACTGGGTGGTCAACTAAATCTCTTTGTCTTTCTCAACTTCATCACATTCTGTTGCGAACAGCTTGTCCAGGTAACAATAATGATTTCCTTTGTTGGTCTATTTTTTTTAAGATAACCGAATTAAAATCATGACAAGATCCAGACATACAACAAATGGGTCTCCTTCCAAAACCAAATGATATCTCCGAAAGATAGTTAATGGCTATTCTTATTGGCTCACCTAATTCTTCCTCAGTCGCATGCTTGACCTAGTTTCAATTATCTTCTAGAACTTTGCTTTGTATGCCTCTTGACCGAATTGAAATTTTTATTATTGCCATACGTGTGGGCAGATTGTTATCTTTATCCGTATTCTGTTTTCCTTGTCATGTCATGGTATAAATTAATTCTGACAGGATCCGGTACCTGTCTTTCTTACAAATTTTCTATCTTCTGCGAAAAAAATACCTTTCTTCGTAAATGAAAATAAAATCTTTACCCATTTTTCTTTTGTTAAAAAAAAATAACATCGCTCAGTATGTCTTTTGTTATAGCTTTTTCTCGCCTTAAGTATTTCTTGTTTTTAATTTCCATGCTTAATTAGCTAGCCAATTACCATAGCTAAATAGTGTCACAGGTATCAATTTCTCTTTATTTCTTGGATCTGTTGAACTGATGAAAATACTTTTGTATTAATAAAGAATTGATCTGTTTATGTATCAAACATTGCATTAATAAAGGAAATGTTTATTGAAATGATTATTGTATAATAAAGAAGAACTGTATTATAATTATATGAACTGTATTACTGGCAACATGCAATGGAATTCTGAATTGCATGTTTCCCAAGAGTTAGGAGAGTATAAAAAAATATAGGCCATCTCCCTTTGGTAGATGGCTCCTGCTGCTAATAAGAAGAGTCTATTATAAACTGATAATGAGCAAGACCCAAAATTAGGTGCAAAATAGGATTTCAAGCACCAGTGTCAGATGCAAAGAAGATCTGGAATGAAGGAGACATGCCCACTTGTGAACAGGCATGCTGGGCACAAGCTAACCTGAATAATGCAAGAACATTGCAGCTAATACAAGCAGAATATGAACTCCATTCAGATAAGTGTATCATCTATTTCAAACCGATATGTATTTGGATTTTGTCTCCAATGCTTTGACTTTTAACGGCTAAAAGAATACATTTTTAGCAATCCTATATTCTCTTTCTCATTATGTATTGTGTTTCTTGTATGAAATATGCTTTTACAATGTTCAGTTCTTACACTTTGTTCATCAAGCCAGGACTCTGTTTGTAGGAGGGGATCATTAAATTTTCCACAACCTCCATATCTGCTGTTTCATATCCAAAATGTAAACAAAGAATTTCTAAAGAACTAATGGATTTATTTACAGGGAATCATATATATATATATATATATATATATATATATATATATACTAGCTTAAAAGCTGCCCAATCAGTGGAGGGTTCTTGAGTGGGCCTTCATCAAAATAGGTAGGGAGGAGTAGATGCGATATAGGGAACAATAAACTACAGAAGAACTCAAAATTGATCGCTGTATTTAAGTATTACGTTAATATTAATATTTAAGTTTCCCTTGCTTTTCAATGATAATTCTTCTGCCACCACTTAAATTAAAGACATACATTACTTTCCATACAAACAATTATTTTTATTTCATGAGTGACTTTCAACAATTAATTTTAATTATCCCCAAATTTATTTCTAAGTTATAAAAATTGTTATTGTACAAAAAAATTTGTTGCAAAAAATCATGTACAAAAATCACCAAAAACAACCACAGTAATGAAAACTTAGGAATCCAAACTTTCAGGTTTGGAATGTTTTTAATTTTCTCATGGAGTCGGCCTGATTCCAAAATGGTATATGTTGTGCTATAGCCTCTTGGAATAAAATTGAAAGGGTGTGAAACAGTGACATTTGCATTTATTATAGAAGATGAGCTATTGAAAGTTAGAGAGTTGTGTCCCTTTAATTGAAAAAATCTGACACCATGACACACTGACATTCGCATTTATTATATAGATATACTAGCAGCATGGGCCAGCGTTGCCCGTGCTTGATTCAAAAATCGTATGACTCATACAACAATTGCTATCACTTGACTTGAAATATTTTTGCCCTTCCTTGCCTTTAAAGGAGTGCCCTTTGCCATGCTGATGTTGCTACATCCCTTACTACTTGTCTATCTCACACTGCAAATTTTTTCTAAGCTCTATACTAAACATTAAATCTGTTACGAAAAAAGAACTAAACAAAATCAACACAAAACGATCAGCTTTAAAAAAGGACTCCTAACTGGAAAAACCGAATGAAAAAAGAATGTTAACAACAAATACTTTTTCACACCCAACCCAGTTCTGCGGAATCAGAATCAACGTTGAGTTTAAGCAAGCGAATGATCCAATTGGAGTAAAGTGCCATGCGGATTTAATTTTTTCCCACTTGTGACGAATGCAGCTATCGATTTTTTTTGCATGCTAGTTAACATTCGTGTCAGTCAGCTGTTGGCTCTCACGCTGGCCAATAGAATCTTCCTGCCTATTCGTGGCAGCCAGCTATAGGCTCTCACTCTGGCCAGTACAAAATGGCCGCAAACTACATGAAAACTGCCATAGAAGCATGAAAAAATCGATTATTTCCATTATCGATGGGAGTTGGGAAATGCAAAGTCAGTCTTAGCCTTCCCACTAACTTGGAGCATGTGCATGTAAATTTTGGTGCAAATCCGTCGAAAATTGCAGCTGTGCATTCGTTACACACACATCCTGCCTTTTATAGATAGAGATAAATTTACGAAGAAATAATCGATTGATTTTTAATCCAATATTTTTACTAATTCAAACATTATTATAGTAGATAATTTTTGGATGTATATTTCAAATATAGAGTATCCACTATAATAACTTTTGAAGTAATAAAAAAAATATATATATATATAGGACTTTATGTACCACTAAAATGGATGATTTTTTTTCGAGATGAAAGCAAAAAATGGCTAGTCTGTTTTAAAATATTTACCAAAAATCAGGGAATTATCTGATTCAAACAAAATTTCATTATTTGTGAATTAATTTCTTACTGGATTGGTTATTTTAATAAAAAGTACTTTGGGGGGACATATTTTTGGAGGGTATGTTTCACACGCCACCTTTTCGATATCTCATGTACTTTTTTAATTTGGGGGATGTTCTCCAATTTTCTTACAGATATTATTTTGGCAAAAAAATTATGCAATATCAAGTGTGAAAATACAGAAAATTTGTCTATCTTACCAAGAATAATTCAATAACGAAAAAAAAATATTTTCTTTTTTAAGAATTGTTACTTGCAATAGTTATTTTCTTTCAGATTGGACACAAAATAAAATCTACACAATATTTAAAAAAAATATCACTTGTAATTTTTCAGTACGATTTTGAAATTCATCCCATTACTGTTCATTACAAGAGTTTCTTTTATTAAATAAATACATGTTTGGAGATTCGAAAAATGTAAATTTAAATGCCATTTTTGCAATTTTTAAAAGAATTTTGTTTTATTTTACTTTTTTCTGTTACATAATTTCTAGTATGGATGTACAAGAAGGACATAATTTGACTGACTATTATTCAATAATCAAATTTCATGACACCATTCAGATAGTTCTACGTCTTGAAAGTATTGTTTTCCAATTCATTGGCACAGTTGTTTGATTGTGTGTGCTTTTTTTTTTACGCATGTCTCAGTCTTTCTGCATTTACACTACAGATTCTTTGCAATATACAAGAATAACCAATCCAATACCTCAGTAATTAAACATAAAGTTTTTATTATTTTAAAAACAAATCTGTTTTATTTTTTTCCTGCATAAATTGTTCCCCTCGTCACAATGAACATTTTTAAACTATTGGTTTATAAGGTTAAAGAAAATTTATTTTTAAATATAAATAAGAAATTCTCGATTATTGCACTGCTAGTCTTCCGTATTTTTTTGGTTTTATTTTTACTTTTTCGGGTGCATGGAATTACAGAGTTTTTTATTTTGTCATTTAACCTCATAACCTACTGTGCGTAAATAAAACGTCATATTCATTGTTTTAAAAGTAAAAGGTAATCATTACTTCTAGAAAGTACAGTTGATCGTCTTCTACTGATTTCGAAACTTCTCTAAGACAAATATAGGATTTTGAAGAGAATTTTAAATTTTGCTTATATTATTGTTCATCTACAATGGCGGCTCGATGAGTTACGAAAAATGAAGCAATACTTTTTTTTAAATGCCTAAAAAGTTTATTTAAATACAGAAATTAATTTCTTTTAATTCGGATTAGCTTTTTTGTAGCTTCAAATTCAAATAGAACCGAAATTTAAGGTCAAAGAGATTTTTAATTTATTTTGAAATAAATCAGAAAGTTCAATTCTTCGATTGTTTCTCTTTTCTCCACGGATTTATGTGCGTTTTTTGAACTGATTGCGAAAATGTCGAGGTTTCCTGGTTTCACACTCAGGAAGCACTTACTTCCTTCTGCCAAGGAATAAAACTTCCTTGTTTAACTTCTTACGAGGTGAGATGACATATGATATTTATTTATCTATTTTACACGTCTTTGATTTATGATACGTATGAATTTTTTGAATTGAATGAAGAATTCTGATTGAAGTTTTAGAACTGTTATCAAATCGGTTTTGCTTTTTTTGCAAAATTGTCATTTTATTGATATTTGTTTCTAGGAAGTTTCCACGAGAATAATAAACCGGAGAGCGGGGAGATTAGAATTTAAAAACTAACGCGGCCTGTTTTGCCTGAAGACAAAAACAAGGTCAATCGATCTCAGCTCCGAAGAAAGGCCAATAAGATGAGAAAGATGAAGATGTGTTACACTACAGTGTTCATTAAAAAAAAATACTTTTGTAGTGGCGTTAGGAATTAATTAGTCATAGTCACATGGATTATGGATACAAGTAAATGCAGGAAATAAATTTGCAATAATTGTTGTAACATTTAAAACTGCTATTTATTTTTACGTTTTGAAACAGTTTTTGTATGTATGTGTAGGCTGATTTTTGTGGATGTCCGTTTCTTTTCAAAGTTTTCATAGTAACACTAGTCTTCTAAATATTTTAAATGAACGTATTGTAGAGGAGTTATAACACTGAGTAAATAATTATAAATCCTCTATATACAAAAATACTCGTAAAAATGAGAAACAGCAAGACGTGGAAACAACAAAATATGTATTATTATTTAATCAGCTGGTTGTTATATGCTGTTGGAGATACGAAAGACAGTGTAATACAGTAATACTGAGTAAAATTCTGAGTTCGTGGTCAAATGTAGTTTGGGATCCGACAGAATGATAAAGAAGTAAATCAGTCGCCCTCGTATGTTTTTTGTTTTTTTGTTTTTTTTTTTTTTTTAAATTAGATGTGTGTAATGAGTGCCCAGATAATTTAGTTGGAAAATACTAGTGTCTGGAGTTTTCTTACTCGAATTTTTGTTGAGTGTTTCCATTATGGCCTGAAAAAAGAAAAGGGGACGAAATTTTCGTTGACACACGTGTTGAATGTTTGTCCGATAGTGAGAATGTCATGTGTTTAGTTTATGTGTAGAGGAGAAAATTGGGGTCGATTCTCATTGTTTTAGAAAGAGTGAATTAATGATAATTATAATTGTTATAATTATTTTAGAAACTAATTTGTTATTTATGCATTTCTTTATGGACATGACACAGTGACAGTAAATGGACATGTGTTTGCTATAGTAATAAAATAACATTTTGGCACTTGGATATGGTAATGGTTATCAAGCTTGTCTCACTAGATTAATTAAAGACTGGGCAGTGATTTCGATTCTGACTGGGTGCTCCATACTTTTGGATTTGTGCCACATCTAAACTACGCTTAGTAAATTGCTATAGTGATAACATTTTAGTAAAAATGAATAAGATGAGAAAGGTTTGAAACCAGTAAAATGTATAATTTACAGGAGAAAAGCGAATTGCTATTGATTTAAAGGGGTTGGCGTGTAGTTTCACTGTTGACCATAATTTACATCTCTAGCCGCTTTGAATAAAAAGGAAACGGCATATATTTGGTTGTGAAAATAAATATTTTTTTAGTTTACTGACTGCCAACCTGTTGCAAAGTCTCGTTTGTCTGTTTTTAAAAGATACAAACCTGAAGGTATTTTATTTACTTGATGATGGTTTTTTAATTTATTAAAAAAACGCAAACAAATTATGTAGTTATTTATCCGCACGCCAACTCGAAGAAAATGTTATCAAAGATTGAGTTTAAAGTGGAAGCCCACACGTACATGGAGGATATAAACGAAAACTGTTCAAGCCTCCACGGAACCAACAGCGATTGGTTGAAAATTCTTTCCCTACCTCGTGATCTCTTTTCTACTACGTCCGCAAATTTCTGATCTTCTTAATTTAGATGTTTTTCCCCGTAGTTTACTATATTTTATTGTTTAAAATTAGCAATGAGTGAAAAGCGCGTATAACCAGTATGATGAACATAAATCAACACTACTTGGTGATTGACTGTTTCACGCCTTGAGATCGTGTGGGTACGTTAATTGAGTTGGATGGCTTTTTTTCTTTCTTTTTTTTTTTTACATGTCTCTTTAAAATTTGTAAACCCCATTTTTAATTTGAATAGACATTTTAAAAACCTAAATATTAGAAAACTAATAACAAAAATTAAAGAGAGATAACACTTGATTTTTTTAGCAAATTACAACAAAATCCGAATAATTACGTTACTCACTGTAAGAAATTTAACAAGCAGAATGTGAATTAAAAAAACGAAAAAAATAAAAATACTTTTTGGGAAGAAAAAAATCAATAAATTACATATTTTTAATAAAAGTTAAGCTGACATAATATCGATTTTTATCATTGTCATTGATTTCAACAGATGATTAATGATTTAGGAAAAGAGGGAAATAAAAAGTTTAAAATTTGTCTGTTCATTCTAACAAATGATTTGTAATCACGCACGCACTGCAGTATGAGTAAAATAAAAATGTAGCAGACAATGAACAGGTGCGCATTATTCAAAAACTACAAGACACTAGTAGAGGTCGATCATCTCATTCATCACTTACAATATTTCTTTTGAAAATCGAACTTTTACTTATCGATTGGCTCATTTCACTTGACTTATACTGCGATTGATTATTTTCTTTTTTTAAAAATGTTTAATTTTGTTCCGAAAGACAAATTAGTCAGAAAACGTTGCATACAAAAAAATAAACTTTGAAAAATGAAAATATTACATTTTTACAATTACAATGTAGAATAGTATTATTTTTCCTCTTTATCTTCAAAGCGATAGACACGAGACTGCGTCTTTTTCTTTCGGTTTGAAGGTGTCATTTTTCCTTTTAGTGACCAAAAACTTCGTTTCTTAAACTTTATTGCGACTATTGTAAAAGAAAAGTCTCTTTCTTCCAATGACAGACACAAAAACACAAAAAAAATGTCTTCTTTTTTCGAGATCGTAAAAACAAAACTCAATGAATTTCCAGAAGAAAGCAGTTTTGTTCTCAAAAACAATAAACCAAAAAACAAAATTATCAATTTTAAAATAAAATATTTTTTTATGTAATATTACCGCGGATAATTCTGGATAATTCTTAGGATTTTTTTTTTAATTATCACTACACAAAAAAACGAAATGTTATTAGTTCTTCTGAACAGTTCTTCATTTGAAAAAATACTTTTAAATTTTTATTCCTTGATTTTTTCATCGACATCAAGTGTGCAGTAAAAGTTTAAAATATCTGAATTATTCAGATGAAAAAAAAATCGAAAGTTTAAAAATTCAGTGAATTATTTAAACTTTCGATAGCATGCAGATTTTATTCCATTTTTTTACCATTTACTTCCGTTAACTTGAATTATTATATTTTTTTAATAGATCATTTTAAAATTAAATAACTTCTTTTTAACGCAATTTTCTGCAAAATATAATTGTTCCGAGTTAATATTCTGATGGACAAGATAACGAGCGTTTTTTTTTATTTCTTTTTAGTGTTTTTTTTATTTTTTTTATCAAGTCAGGGAAAAAATGACGTACGTAGTAGGAAATTAGATTTTTATGTAGACTCCAAATTCAACAACACCATTTTTAGTGGAAGAAAAATGCGTTCCGTTCTAACGTAACTGTCAAGAAGGTAATTAGCTACCTATTTGATTGAATCTATTAAAAAAGAAAAATTGAATAACAACGGATTGCCAAACTACTTATTTAATAGAGAAATAAACGGAGTGAAGACGCTACAATTAAATAAAATTCATCAATGTACCAACCACTTGGTATTCGTTGGCTGACTGAATGACGCTTCGAGGTGTGGACACCTGCTTTTAGTTAGTAGCAGGCACCGATTTTTCAGCACTACTACAATAATACAACTAACTAGCTATTAAATGCTATTTAAGTCAAATTGTTATAAAAAAAAAAATAAGTTTCAAGTCACTTTAATTGTCAACTCTATTTTCAAAAAGCGTTTTTTTAATGATTTTTCAATTAAAGCTTGATAAAATTACGACGACAGAGAACGCATGCCGTTCCGAATGAAGAAAGACAAGAGAAAAGCACACGACGGAAAGAGAATTTAAGTGTGAAAGTAAAGGTGTAGATAAATAAATAAAACTAAGTAGCGGAAAAATACTCACTTGAGCAATACTGGAAACAGGGTCCCACTGAAAAGCATAAGTCCCACCAAATACCGCTGGAACCTCGTCAAAGCCATCACCTCACGCATCTGGCTAGTTTTTATGGTAACAAACGCAAAAATAGAAAGAAACTAATAGAAATTCTACTTTCACTTTTGTCTCAGTCGAGACGACGAATGAAAATGAGGCCGACACTCAACAATTAAAAGACAAAACGGTGTGAGTGGAAATCGCATATCTCCGATATCATCAATAAAACATTTAAAAAAATGTTTATATATTATCTGATAAATGCTTTGCAATTACATCTAGTAAAAGATGTACAAGTGTATTATTAATTAACCTACCGTCTTTCAATACTTTTAATCTTGTGCTAAGTGTATTCGGGCCTCGGTTGGGAGTATACATAAGTACAGTCGACACCGAATCAGTTTTATTTGGTATTGCCGACTTATTAGTAAAAAAGAATGTCTTTGTGGTATTCTTTCAAACACTTTTTTGCTGACCTTGCAAATTATAGTAATTATAAGCAATGATTTCTCTCCCCCGTCAACCTTACTTTCTTTCACGCATGTTGTTTTTCCTTCATCTTTTAATTATTCATTTTGATATCACTTCACTTCTTTAAATAATTTTTTTGGGGGACTTTTTTTAGTCAACTTTCATCCTTTGTTAGTATTTATAATTTATCTCTCGTTGATTGACTTAAATTAAGAAGTGTGTTCTTTAGCCCTTTAATACGACCACAATAAGAAATATGCACTTTGGATTACCTTAAAAAAAAATCACGCACACAACAACAACACCAGGAAGAATTAATATACTACTACTACTACTACTACTACTTGTGTCAACCTGTTTTGGGTTTTTTGGATCCATCTTTCAAATATATTCGCTTGTACCATTTACTCCGAAAACTGAGACAGTGAGCATTCTACGCGTATTTGGGAAACTTTTCAGAAGACCTAATGTAATTTCTAACAACGGACTTGAAACAAACAACAGGAGAAAAAAAAAAAAAAAAAAAACGCCGAAAAACACATTTTAATAATTTTAAAATGCCTCGCTACTTTGGACCTAACTTTCGGTCCTATTTGAAAAGTAATGGCCTAGGCTAAAAAGTTAATCAGAATTAGAAAAAAAAATTCCATAAATAAACTTTTTAGGGATTTTTAACTTTTCATTGCTACTTTTTTTTCGTCATTCATCGAGCAGTCATTGCTTACGAAAAATGTAAACAATAAATTTAAAATTCTCTTTAAAATCCACTTATTTTTCCTAGAGATGTGTTTTTGAGTCTATTAGTAAATTTGATTTTCTAAAAGTAAGGCTTATCTTTTACTTAAAAACAATTAAAAAGTTTTCTTTTCGTGCCGTAGCCTGTGAGTCAAAGGACAAAATAAAAATACACAGTGAGTAATTCTACCTCAGTAGCTATTTTTTGCTTACATTTCGGAGGGAAAAAAATCATCCATTTGGTGTTTCCTAGTACTTTCCAACAGTCAGAAATTAAGGTAACCAAGGCCCTTTAAAAAAAAAAAAAAATCTGTATGTTTATCACTTCGTAGCGCGATGTTTAAAAAATAATTAAAATTAACCTGAAAAATAAAGTTATTCCATGTCAGGATGCTGGTTTCTGATTAATTTTTAAATAAGTTGACCACAAAATATCTTCCCAAGGGAAATGACTCAACACCGACTAAATGTTAATTACAGAAGTTTTCCTTTTCTTAAGTAAAGCAAAATTCCCTGAAGTTTCTTTTTTTTATTAATTTTTTTTTTCAGGACGTAGGCGATCATGGCTCTCCACAAGTTCCTTCCCTCTGCTTCTTTCACCCGACAACATTCTGTCATCCACTTGCTTAAGTCCGCCAGGTATGTCACATGTTGTTTTCCCTTGTCTCTTTACCTCTATTTGACCTGTGAGTATCAGATTCTCCAGGCCCTCCTTCCTCATTACGTGTCCCAGAAAGTTCAGCTGCCTCTTCCTGTTGTTAAGTATAAGCCTCCTCCTTGTTTGCAACTTCTCTACGATCTCATCGTTGCTCACATGCTTGGTCCATGATATCCTTAGCATCCTTCTGTAGAAAAACATATCACCTAGAGTCTCTTCATCTTTGAGGAAATCGTCCAACATTTGCTGTTGTAAAGGAAGGCAGATGTCACATTGTTACCAAAGAAATCCTCCTGTCTCAGTACTCTGCCCAGCTCTTGGAATGTGTCTTTGGCTATCTCAATACGTCTATGGATCTCAGTATCACACTTACCATCCACTGTCAAGACACTTCCCAGATATTTAAATTTCTACATCTGCTTGATTCTAACGTTCCTGGCCTTCAAATTGCATTTTGGGCACATCCTCTTACTGATGACCATGCATTCTGTCTTCTTATGCTTAATCCTTTCTTCTCACTCTCCATCGCTACTTTCTGTAGATTTTGCAATTTCTTTTCTGTCTACTATCAGTACTGTCATCTGCTTATGTTAAGATTGTGGCCATTAATGAAAAACTCAGTAGGGTTTCCAATTCTCTCAGAATTGCTTTGCATTAAAATGAACAGGTTGGGTGAGAAGACATATCCTTGCCTTACATCCTTTTCTATTTTTGTATATACTCTGAACTCATTCCTTATGCGCATACATGGTGTTTGCTGCCAGTATAGGTTCTTGATTATTCTGATATCTTTCCCTGAGGTTGCTAAGCAGTTCCATCAGATACTTGCAGCATATTTTGTCAAAGGTCTGAGGTTTAATGACAATTAAAATACAAGTTTTCTAAATAACTAACATTTTAATTTTTTGAAAGAATGAGTTGATGGGAGAGTGAAAATATAACTTAAAATGAATGATTAGAATTTAAATTGTCTAATGTAATTCATTTATTTTCTGAATACCACATTTATGACCCCATAATGAGCATTTTCACAGAATGCAATGAGTTAGATTCATGACCCCACCGCAAGAAATAGTCTAGAACAGAATTTGTCAACCTGTCCCATTTTGCTGTCAAAAGATTTCAGGCCCACATAAGCATAAATAGAAATTAATGCTTTCATAAACTAAAATAACATTTTTGTTAATGTCATATTGTAACTTAACTCAATTAAATGCATAAGAAAAAAAAGAATCAAAGTCTTTCTGAAGAAAAAAAAGTTTCTAATTTATAAAACCAAAAATTCAATGTTATTTAAATAATTTCTAAATTATTTGACTTATTGATATTACTTATTTGACGGGAAAAATAAAAAATATAATCCTAAAGCTCACCTATTTTATTGAAATCAAATCCAGACCCACATTGAAAAAAAAAAAAAAAAAAAATCACTGAAGAATGCAAATTTGGTTTTGTCAAATAGAGATGATGGCTTGTTATTGCAATGAATCCTATTTTTTTATTCTGCAACTAGGGGTTAAATAGCTGTGCAGACTGGGCATCCAAGCCTTGGTTGGACAACAGTAAATTACTTCACTATCTTTCTCAAGAACAAACTAGGGAAAAAAAAAAAAAAAAAAAAAAAAAAAACACATTACACACTATCAAATTCCAGTTGAATCCATTACATTCACTTATATGCAATACCCTTGGGAAAGGTATGAATCCTCTTCTCCTAGCTATGGGTAAATAGCAAGACAGACTGGGTTCTATAGTCATAATGGCAACTGGTCTACCACAGAAATAAATGGCAAATTACTAAGAGAAAAAAAATCTACCTCGTCAGTCACCTAAGCATGTATCACGCATGGCAGAAATGACTGATATAAGAAAAAACAGCTTGTAATGAATAATCTGTATGCAAATAGTATTATAGCTTACTCAACAGCTGAGAACTGCATCCCCCTCAGGTATATGTTAAAGTCAAACTCCCGAGGCAATTGGGCTTTTCTGCTGAGATTGATATAACCCTATCTTCACACAACTGCAACTTGCTCATGTACTGTAAGAATTTATCCATATAATTCAGTTATATGAATACTACTGGTTATGAAATATCAATAATTGGTGGTACAGGACATAAGAGTCCAGTTGAATAGGTTCATCTTTTGGAACACCATAAGAATTTGGATGCCACATGAACAATTTTAATACTGGACAACTCAGTAATTGTTTGAACTGGATTTTTCCAGGCATCAACAAATCAAATTTAGTCATTCAAGTTGTTACTGCAATTCTGAAGTTGGTTTTCTCCTGTTCTTTAAAGATTACTTCTATTGAACTCCAACCCAAATTAACATTATCACAAATTTTTTCCATTGGCCACAGCCAACCAAAAATCAATCACCAAACAGTAATTAATATAGACTGCTTCAACTCGCTATTGATTATAGTTATTAACCAAACCATGATTATTACCAAGTTGGTCACCGTGTAGGAAAGCTATTCCCAACTGACCAAGTCAAGAGTACATTAAAGTGACTTCCCTTATAACAGAACAAGTCAGAAATTCAATTTTATCAATACCCTTTGAGGATAAAAGAAAAAAAGAAATTATGACCCTTAGACAAGCATATGTACCTGCTTCTTTTGAAGGTTATTGTTAACTCCAACTTGAGAATTATTTCTCCAACCAACTGGAAATCTGAGATCAGAAGTAACAATTTCAAGTGACTTGCAGTTAACCTTTCAGTGATCCCACTTCTTGAGTACTGGCAAACAGGCTCCTTCCACAAAACTAGTCTACGACTTCAGAATTTTATTTCAAGGTATAAATCAGTATGCTTAAAGTCACTTAGACAATAGTCAGGTATGTCCATATGCAGTTTCAAGGCTCCAATTTAAAATGTTTTAAATTGCTATGTCAATACTTTTATATCACAATCATACTAGAAACAAAATGTATTGCTAAATATTGATGTTATATGGTGGAGTAATATATGTGCTTTAGACTAATGTTTTTTTTTTCTTTAAAAATAAATCAAATGTACAAACTTCATTAAGATCAAAACCTTTCTGATTATTAATCTTTGCATCTTTTGGCTGAATTTTCATAAAGGATAAAAGACAAACCAATTTTCTCAGAAAAACCCAATTTTTATTTTCATTATAACATCCACTTTTTTAACGGTATGATTTCTGGTAACGTGCACGAGCACCAGGTCCACCGAATTTTTTGGGCTCGCAACGCCGAGGATCTGCTACCAAGAGAGACCTATCGTATTGAACAAGGATGTCCTTGACCTCTTTTTTTGAAGCTTCATCAACATCTGCAAACAAGCAAACAAATCTGAGAAATCTTTTAACATTCAAAGCAAATAAGAGTCTTTCCTATCATAAAAATTAAGTCAATATTAAATTTTTGAGGCCACATCTATCTGGGAATTTTTAACCCAGCCACTGTGCCAGATTTAGTAAACTTGGATATCAAGTAGAATTATTTATGATTAGGAGAAATGATATCACATTCTGCATCCAATGCCTTCCTCTGGGATTAGACATTGATCACCATTTTTCTGGTATCATTCTTCAACAGGAATCAAGTTAACTTTCAGGAAGTGATCAAGGCAGAGTGCATAATACAAGGAGAAAGGGTGACAGTACAATGTGAAATCCTTAAAAATGTATACTAAACAAATATAAGCAAGAACCATAGAAGCTACCAAGTGGGATAAAAGGCCTTTTTAACATTCAATGATTATTCAAATACGAAAGCCATCAGAAGATCCGTAAGTTATATCAAAACCCAAGAAAAATAGATTCCAGTAATATAAAAGTACATACCTAAATGTGATGTCTAAGGTTTAAAATGAAAAATCTTGGAGCTTAGATTCCAAGGTAATAGATTAAATTTAATATTCCCAATATGTAAAATAATCTGCAGTATTTCAAAACCAATTGAAAATAAATTGGAATGCTCTTCCCCTCACAAATTTAAAAAAAAAAAAAAAAAAAAAAAAAAATATTTTACAGGACAAAGAGACACTAAAATTCAGTAATCTCTAAAAAAAAAAAAAAAAAAAAAACCCTCATATATACAGGTATCCCCCCCCACCTATTTCCAGATATTAACAATATTGGTTATAGAAATGGGAATTAGATCAGATTTTTAAAGTTTTCTAATCAAATATATTCATTTGACAGGAAACGAATGATGGCATCATCTCCATCCCATTTTAGAACAGTCAATGTTCTAATATAGAAACTACTTTTCATAAGAAAAAAACTAGATCACAATATTTGGAGTTTAAACTGATCCTTTTATTAAGAGCTGCATAAATTGGTTCACCCTATCTATGTTTACTATTTTCATCATTCGCACTACCATCCTCATCTTTATTGCCATATTCATGTCTTAAGGAAGATGTTGAAACTTTCAACCAAATTCGTTTAGTCCACGAGAGTAGATTGCTCTTATCTGCAGTTTCAGTAAATTACCTTTAGTAACACAGCTCCAAGTTTTAGTTCCTTCTGCTGTGGATAGCTATTGAACACACCAACTCTGGGTAATGTCTCTTTTTGGATTACTTCATCCAACACTTTTATCTAATGGGCTATGTATCCTTGGGTACACATCAGCAAATGAATTTTGGGGACTTATAAACCCAATGTCCCAATAAAAAAAAATCTCATTACAATTTATTATTGTTCTTTAACTATTACTAATTCCCATATTGTATTTATGTCTAGGCTTGTCAAACTCATTTAACAACCTGAAAAATGTAAATAGTTACAATACCTAATCTCAGAAATCTAGGCAGATGTTATCTCTTTGCTTAAGTACTTTCTGCATTTAAATTTTTAAAACAAAAAGGGATTTTGGTGAATGATTTTCCTCATCTTGCTATCAATTTACACAAAACATTTTCGCTAAAGAAATCAAAACAGATACAGATGTAAAGCTTGAAAAACCTTATCACATTTCCCACAATTCAATAGTCACTTGCATGTTAACAATGTCAGCCATTAAGAGTTAATGAAAAGACCAAAGAAAAAAAACTTACATTTCTGGAAATAAGCTACCAAAGCTTTGGAAATGGCTTGGCGGATAGCTGTTAAGAAAAAAAGTAAGTAAATGTAAGGTTAGTCCGTTTCAACGAATTTAAGTGTATATCATTTGTTAAACCATTTTGTTTGTGTAAAATGGTAAAATTTAAAACTAAGAAGTTACAGCATGGACATTTGTTTTTTTCGTTTTTTTTTTTAAATTCATACAAAAAAGTTTTTATGTCAATTTGAAGATGCTTACAATAATAGATTAAAACATTTTCTATAAAGCAATCCATATTTTTTTTTTTTTTTAAGCTACCTTGTTCTTTTACTTACCATAGATTTGGGCAACATGACCACCACCTCTCACTTTAACTCTGATATCTACTCCTGAGAATCTGTCTTTGCCAAGTAAAAGAAGTGGCTCTTGGAGCTGGAAAAAAAAAAAAAAAAAAAAAAGGACATGAGGATTTTGAATTACAGAATATGTTCATGTAACATTGTACAATTTTTTTTTTTGTAATGGAGAGGTGCTGCATTGGAAGAAGATATCACAGCTGAGAAGGATCAAAACTTTGATCATAAGTAGTGCACAGCTAATATGATCATAGCTGGAAGTGATGATACATGTATAAATAACTCATCTTTTATAGGCACTATGAAACTGCTGGAAGCAAGAAAAAGAATGAATTAAGAACAAACTGCTAGAGAGAAATAGAATTTTTGTGCAAAATAATTTTTGTATGAAAATATTCGGAAGTAATCCTTTCTATTGGTTCAGATAACAGGGTTTTTTTAAAGTTATTTTCAAGTCTTTTCAACAACTAGTTCACTTGTATAAATTTTATCCTTTGTTGACAAACATTGTGGTTTAGATAGTAAATATTTATAACAGGCAACAGCTATAGAATGAAATAAATAGTCTAACAACCCATAATGGCAAGTTAATTTTGCTCTGAATTTTCTTAAATGAGATTCCAAATGTTCTTAAAAAGGTGCAAGTTTGTTGCCAGCCTCTTTTGTATCGTTAGACATTGTAGTTTTAAAAATAGGGTCTCCTAGAGGACTATAATTCCACTAAAGACACGAAGCAGGTACAGTAAACTTCTTGGCCCCATCAACTATATTGGATCCCATTCTACATTACACAATCAGCAGTAGCATGTTTGTAACTGCTTATTTTTGAGCAGTCAAATTTCTGTAACATTTTGAATTACAAGTTACAGAAGCATAGAATATTTTCTATGGTGGGTAAGATGTCAGAAAGCAAATGGTTTTGAAATCATCCTATATTACATCAGCAGAAATTTGTTTGTGTTGAAAGTAGGTTTTTTTTATTTTTACCCAACAGAACCACAACTCACTTTATAGCGCAGAATCTGGGGTTCCAAGATTTCCAAAGGACGTCCATTAACTTTAATCAAACCATTACCACGTTTACAGTGAGCAACAGCTGTAGCAGTTTTCTGAAAAAGAAAAAGAATTTTACTATCAAATGTTTGTGCAAAGATTAACAATTCTAGTTGTAGAAAAAACAAATGCTAAGATTGAATTTTGAAGATGTACTGCTGTTTTTATTTACTGTCAGTAACTTTGATTTAAATATAAATTCAATGTGTTAAGTTGCTTCTAACTATTGATAACATTTTAATATTTATAGAAGTAATTAATAGCTTTTCTAATAAATTTTATTGCATTTTGTAAAGTTCAGAGTAGATTTTCATTAAAGTTCATAAGTGACGGGAGTAACATGTTTAAGAAAAAAAAAAAAGTCAAAATAATTTCATTAATAATTTACGAAAAATTAATCAAGATCCGACAATTATTTGATTTTTGTAAGAATTCCCAAAGTTTTGAATACTAATCTTTGGCCTACATGCTAACATAAAAATTTTTAATCAATTTTCTAACACACTAATCAAAAAATCCTTTGGTATTTCCTCTTAAACATTTTGGCGATAAACTAGGTTTTTATCAAATTTGGGGCTTTTCTCCATAGTATGGATTTTTTTTTTTTTTAGAAGGTACCTATTTTTAAATCTTTTAAAGTTCTGTCTTAATTTGTCCCGGTTAGGTGACATCTACTCAATGATAAATATTTTGTGGAATATAGGCAAGTCAAAAATGAGAAATTATTTCTGCGTATAACAGAAGGTATTCAGGTTTAAAAGGCCATGTACACTGAATTAAAAAAAAAAAAAAAAAAAAAAAGCCAGTACAGAAGGACCACACTGAATTCAAAACTGGATAGCACTAACAGGAAAAACCACTCCAATCATTCCAACAAGAAAAGAAAGCGGTTCTGTGAGTGATCACCTTACGTCTTTCAGGTGGCATAAAATAAAAATGAGGGAGTTGAGGACTGGTCATAACTGAACTCTAGAGATTTAACAAAAATAAGGTTATGAATACAGAAAAAAAAAAGCTATGAAAAATGAATGGTTAGAAAGGAAAGGTTGGGCAAAGAACCAGTCAACCAAATACGAACAGAAACTTGTTTAATTGGAAAAGTAATATCGCTTTTTCGAAAATAAAAAATTTTCAATTTTCATAGTTAAACATTGAAATTAAATTATGTAGGAGAGTTCAAATTTTAATATCCGAAACATTATGTAGCATATTTTAGGAGCATTCCAATTCCAAGCGTAATCTGTTGAAAGGGTAAAGAATTTTGGAAACAAAAATGGTACTATTCTCAGAATATGCACATTATTCAGAGAAAAATCAATGACATTTTAAATCGTGTTAGGAAAATAAGTTCCAACATTTTCTAGTTTTATTTCTGATGAAGGATTTTATTTTTATTTAAAAGAGGTGGGTTAATTTAAATATAAGGGCGGTAAATCTGTTTGGTACGCAGAAACAACTTATGCACTTCCAAGAATTTGCCATTTTACGGAATTTTTGAATGCAGTGAAAAAAAAGCAAACTTAATTACTATATGCGTACAACATTAAAATCGATTCACTTTCATCCATTGTAATTTGTCTTTATAAGCTTGACCAATTAAATTAGTTTTGGGGGTTTTGTTTTTTTAAGTTTTTTTTTTAAGTGTTAATTCCTTCAAAATAATAGTAAAAACTTTTGAGAAAAATTCTTTCGAGACAAAAAAAAAAAAAAAAAAAAAAAACATGTAAGAGAAAAAAAAAATAATTTTGGCAAAGCAGATGATGGTCAATAAAAATAATAAAAAAAAAAAAAAAAACAGCAAAGTGAAATACATTTAAATCCTAATTAGAAATTTTAAGTCCAGTTTATCGTCTTACTCAAGTTTCGCCTGCAACAACAATAAAAAAAAATCGTTTTCTACTAGAGAAAAAGAAAATGGTTGTAGAAATGTTTTCGTACACGTGGGGGAACATTTAACGAAAATGACTAACCCATTTTCTACGATGTACGTTATTGAAAATATGTAGATATAATCTCAACTTTACGCTAGTATAAGGAAGGTTTCGTAAATGTTTAAATTAAAAATAACAATTATTAAAAAAAAGAAAAACACTGAAGTATGAACTCTGCCACTTAGATTTAGTTTTCGTACAACTCAAATCATAACATACTTAAACAATTACAAAAAAAAGGGGGGGGGATTAAACAATTAAGAAATACTAATTAGCAAAAATTAAATCTAGTAAATCGAGACGATAAAGATGAATGAAAATAACTTCTAAGACATTAAATTGGGTGAAACGTGTTCACTATTCTCACCACCGGTGTGCCGCCATATTTTAAGTGTAAAGTTTCTTACCTTTCGTCCGTAGACCTGTACGGCCTGAATTAGCATTTTAGGTGCGCCTCTGAAAAAAATAAAGTGCAAATACGGAATAAAGATCACACAAAGAATTGAATAGAACAAAAAATGTACAAATTTAGGGGCTAAATAAGGTATATAATGTTCAATACTTACGGCATCTTGATGAATTGACGTTAAGTGTCCTAGTGAAACACTAAAAAGGAAGGCACACGGGTTGAACAGTAGAAAATCAAGGGCGCTAGTCTCGAACCAATGGTAGTTACTTTACAAATGCTTTTTAAAGAAATGGTTAAATTTTTATTTTAAATAATTATTTATCAATAAAACTTAATAAGTTATTAAAAAATATAATTTCAAATTGAATTTTCTTTTTTATCTGTTTGTTATTGAGTATTTTTTAAAAGTTTTGTAGGTTAGAGAATATCAAGCTACATCCGGTATATTTATTCACGTGCGTTATTATGAAATTGTTTTAGATTGTGTTACTTCTTTAATAATTTTGGTTTAAATCTCTTTTGTCTTACATCAGCTGTCATTATTACAAGTGTGAACCTAGTTCCTGGACACCCGTTTACCAAACCTATTACACAAAAATGAATGTTGCGGCAGTGTATGGATGGAATAAGACTTTTTTTCATTTTTAGTTGTAATTCTGTTAGTCGTCGTACCAATCCTTGTACATTTTTCTTCATTTAGATGGGAAAATGAATGAATATTCATTCTTAGATAGTATTTATACTAGCTTAAAAGCCGTCTTACCGGGCAGAATTTAAGCTAGCTCCTGGGGAGGGATCTTGATTCTTGATTGAGCCTTCATCACAATAGGTATGGAGAAGTAGATGTCAACTTCAAGCAACAATAAACAAAAACTACAGAAGAACTCAAAATTGATCGCTGCATTTACTGCATTAATATTTCAGCTTACGTTTTAAAGGATAATTCTTCTGCCGCCACTTAATTTAAAGACAATTTAACAGGCCCTTACTTCCCGTACAAACAATTATTTTTATTACTCTCAATTTCGCAATTAATTTCAGTTATTCGGATTCCCAACTTTATTTCCAAGTTATAAAAATTGTTATCATACAAAAAAATATTGTACAAAAATAGCTAAAAACAACCGCAGTAATGAAAATTTAGGAATCCAAAATTTCAAGATTGCGGGTCCGGATCTGGCCCAGAATGTTTTTAATTTGATCACGGAGTCGGTCTGATTCCAAAACGGAAAATATGTTGGGCTACGCCACGGTCTCTAGAAGTAAAGAAAGTTGGCTGAAAAAGTGTGACACTGACATTCATATTTAGATGCAATATTAAAATTTGAAAAGATACATAGTCTCATCAATCCACCTGTAGACATCAGGTCGTGCCACTGATCATTTTTTTCCTTTTTAGTGGTGAAATTTTATTTGAATTCTACAGTGAAATACAAAGACAAGATAAGCAATTTATTATTTTAATCTTTTTGTAAATTATCATCCTCAGCCATAGTACATTTTTACACAAAAAACTTCAGAATACAAATTTTATTTTATACTAGTTTAACTTTGTACACTTTTATTACATTTTTCTTTTAACAAAGACTCACAAAAATCCATATTGAATATTTTAACATATTTCAGAAAAATAAAACTGATGTTTAATAAAAAAGTAATTATCACAGATATTATGAATGAAGGGGAGTTTTAGAGCGGGAAAGTTTTGTGAACGAAATCTTTTCTCTTTTAATTAATTACTCTGTTACAGTTTCAAAATTCATCTCAAGAAACTAGTTCCTTCTATATAGTAAGTCCTTTTGACCATTTACAGTCACATCTTGTTCCTGTTCTGCTATCCATTCACACAAATGTATTAAGTTTCTCCTTGCTTCTCTTGCCTTCAATAGGCCCTGTGAATGTTAAATTCTCGAGATCCTCTTTCCTCACTACATTTACCAAAAACTTTCTGATCGTAAGCATATTTCCTTATTGTTCCTATTTTCCTTAAACTTCTTTTTGGTTCTTAAATGTTTTGCCTATTGCATTCTAACCATTCATTTGTAGAACCACCTTTCTATCACTAAGTCTCTCCTTCATTTGTGAAGAAATTGTCCAACATTAACTGTAACAGAGGAGATTAGATATTACATAGAAGTTCAGTATGCTTTTCTTTGTTTCTAACAATATTGTCCTATGTCTTAATACTTTGCTTAGTTTCCATAAGGTCACTTTGGATTTCTGTGTCAGATTTTCCATTGTTATTACACTACCCAGATTGTTGTTCTGTACCTGCCTGATTTTGTCATAGTTCAAACACTGGGCTGAAAACTATCCTGTCTTACAATTAAATTTTTTTCTTCTTGATCCCATTATGCCATGTCTAAAAATTCTTTCAGTTTTCTGAATTTACCATCAACACAGTGTCTATCAAATTCATTCCATTAAAAAAAAACATTTTGTGCTAACCACTCCTTGGTGTCAAAGAATACAGAATTGAATTCCAGCCTCCCAACACCTACCCAATTGAAACACCCTATAAGCGTACCAGATCACTGCACCCCTAATGTCTGAATTTATCAAACCGATTCATACATGCATTTCTCCTACTGATTGAAGTAAAAGAATAAGAACTATGAAAATATATAAACATGTGTAACACAATTAGTTAATGCTTTTTAGCAAACTCTGAACTTAGAAATAATTCCAGTAATTTTAACAGTAACATTTTTTAAAGATGACTTTCCTAACATAATAAAATATATCTGTTGTTAAATATCTTTTAGTTGAAAATATTTAATTTTGCCTTGAAGTTTTGTGCATTTGTCAAATGTAAAAAAAAATCATGCAAATTATAATTTTTCAAATTTTCTTTATTTCAAGTAAACACAAACAGTATTAATTAGTTTCTTCCACTGAATTGGATTTACTTGTCATGCTGTTTTTCAGATGCCTTCACACAGATTGTAAGTATGATTTAGTACTAATGGTCATAATTCCTACTAGCAATCACAGTATTCAGCTAACTTGAATAAGCTGATCCATGTTGTAGTTGACTGTCGCTTATCATCTGCCATTGATCATTACATATCAAGCCACTTGATACTTGTCTATCTGTGCAACTGGAGATTGGCAGCCTGTTCTTGGATTTTTGTCACTGAGTTTTGCTCCTTCCGATAAATAAAGTTTTGTCTATTGACTTGTCTGGATAGGTTTGAGCTGCCAGAACATAAACTCCTGCCAGCATAGCTCTCTGAGTCATAGGAACACACAAATCACTTCACCACATCAAGGTATCAGGAATAATAATTGCTGTTAATTTGAAAATTAACTGCAATTCTCATTATTATTATTAATGCCATACTGTTATGTAATATCAGTCTTCCTGTATATGCTGAAAAATTTCCTCACAGATGAAGAGGAGACTTGAGGCAACAAAGATGTAATTCTACAGAAGGATGCTGAGAATATCAAGGACAGAATATATGAACAACTCAACTCAGAGATCCTTTTGTACTAATGCAGGTGTTTCCCAGGGATCTATCATTGGTCCTACTTTGTTTAATTTTCATTAACAACTTTCCCAATGGCATCAGCTCTCAATTTGGTATCTATGCTGATGGTACAACCATTTACTCCTGTTTTGATAGTAAGTCTGATCAGTTTGATATGGTCAAATTGGCAGCTGATCTCAAAAACGACCTTCAAACTGTTATTAACTGGGGCAAAGGATGACTTGTTAATTTTAACACCTCCAAAACTAAACTGCTTTCTATTAATCATCTGAGAGACCCCTTTCTGTTTTCCATCAGCATGGCTGATGCTAACCTCTAGAAGAGTGACTTGTTGTGCATTCTTCCGCTAATGTTCTCAGTTGACATGTGGTAAGACTATATTGAATCCTTTACTAGGTCAACTGCTAAGAAAGTTGCTACACTGTATCATGCTAGTCAAATTTCTCTCCAGAATCTATCTTACATATCTATAAGTCTACCATTTGCCCATGCTTAGAATATTGATGCCACATGTTGTGGTGCATATATGTTTAGAGAGCTTTGATAAAATCCAAAGAAGAAACAGCAATATTATCAGTCCTGATCTGGCATCTCAGTTTCAGTCATTTTTCCCTCGGCTGTAAAGTTGCCTCCCTTTGCCTTTTCTATAAATACTTTCATGGTAATCGTTCAGATGAGCTTTCACTATGGTACCTAGATTTATGAATTTAAACACAGTACTAGACTGGCAATGTGGTCTCCTCAATTTACAATTGTAAGTTCTATGCTAACAGTTTCTTTTCTTGCACTTCTCACTTGTGGAACTCACTCCATGCTTTCCAGTTAACTTTAATCTTCAAAAATTTAAATGCAATGTTAATTGCTATCTGCTGTCCTCCTGATTACTCTTCCTTTTGTTCTTACTCCTTAGTAATGTTTCTCTTTTCTAACTCTTCCATACCCAGTAACCCTTTGTGTCTTAATGGCTTTACTGCATTGCTTGGGGTTAACTCGATTAAAAAAATTGTGTTTCTCATAAAGGAATAATATAAGTTTTGATTCAGTGAAATTGTAACATTGCAATTTAAGTGTGTGTTGTGTTGGGTAATTTATTTTTTGAACAAAGAAAAGGGCACGGAACTGCTATGTAATATCAATCCTCCTAAGAGTTATGAAGGATAGGATATTGTGAAGAGGCATGATCGCCTATATCCTGAAGAAATACAGCACATAAAAAATGAAGAAAGTTGTTGCTCTTAGGTAATGAGTGAAAACTCAACTTCACATTAATGTAGAAGAAAGAAGAGACTATGTCTCAGTAGCAAGTGTGGAACAACAAAGAGATGAAAATTTCATTTGATTCTGTTTATATATCAAATTGGGATGTGACTTTTAATTATTGTAGTCAATATTCATTTAATAGTTATTTAACTAAAACAAAGGACGTCTACTAAACTGATCACTAATAAATTTTAAGCATAAATTCTTCAAGGAATTTTTTTTATACCTTCAAATAGTTGAAATCACTGACCAGAAAGGAGTGTTATATCGAGGAAAAATAATAGTCTGAAGAAGAAAGGTCTGGAGAATATTCCTTATAGAGAAGAATTTCCTGCTTCAACTCCATGAATGTTTACAGCAGGTGTTCTCAACTAGGGAAGAATCTTTTTCTTGTTTTTTTTATTTACAGAATTTTTTTTTTAAACTGATCATGGGCTCCAAAGCCCATCATCAGTTTTTAAAAAATCCTCTATAAAAAGAATCCATGTAGATCTATATGTAATAATATGAAAAAGAAAGAAGATTTTTAATAATATATGCATATTATATGGAATGCACCTTTTGAGTCAATCTCAAGTGGGAGAATGACTTTCTGACATTGAGCAAAAAAGGTCAAGAACCAGTTTTACAGCATTGCATATTTTGTAATATGCAGTAATGTCACCAACTGGCATTCTTATACAGAAAAAAAAACATTTTTAGTTCAATGCATCATTCAAACAAACCAGTATTGGGTAGAACAATTTATCTAACTTCCAGCAATTTGTAATAAACAATGAATTTCAACAAACCCTGAGAAGAAGAACTTTCTGCAGAATATTCTGACATAGAGCTATTTCCAACAGTATTCATTCGATAGTTCATCCCAGTATGAAGCCATCAAGTAAATTGATGAAAGTCTGATTTTTCTGGCCTAATATGAACAAAACCATAAAAATATTCTGTGAATTGTATCAACAGTCTAAGATAAACAGGCACAGTAAAAGACCTATTCAATCCTTATATATACCAGCAGCTAGATTCTACACTGTTTGTGTCAATATAGTGGGACCTCTCTTGCTAAAAATACAAAGGATCCTTATAATAAACCTTTTCATTATATATTAATGTGCATAGATCATACCACGAGATGGATTGAAGCACAACCTATAACTGAAATTTCTAACTATAACAGGAGTCAGTAACCTTTCGGAAACAGTGGGCCAGTAAGCCATGCAGTGTCTCAGAGGAGGGCCATGATATCAAATGTATTATAATAAATTGTCCTCATCCAGAAGGCTGCCTTGGTTTGGACATTTAAAGAAAAAACAACAAAGTCAATGTTATATTATTTAAACAAGTTTCCTTATTTTACTGCAAGAATAACAGGATAATAACTAACAAACAAAAGATACAAATTCTTTACCACAAACAAAATACAGTTAGAAATGATGAATTATTTAATTATGGCAAATTATTTAATGAAACACTTGTTTCTGATTATTGTTCAATAACTTCTCCACATCAGGTGAAATATTTGTCAGTGACAGGAACAAACCATCATCGAAGTGGTCATCACCCAACCTTGTTCTTAAATGACTTAGTAAATTTCATTTTTTGAAAAAATTGTTCACAAGTATATGTACTTCCAAATAATACCATCATTTTTACATTATTCAGTTGGCTTTTATATTTTCCACTTGGCAAAAAATATTTCTAAGCAATGGATTTGGAATTAAATTTTGACTTTAAAAATTTTGTCGCATTGTAAATTCAATTAACTCCAACTGATATTTTTCTGCCACTTACTCCATAAATGAATTAGGTAATTAGTGTCCAGGTGTTAAGTTTGCAGGCCAGACAACCTTTGGTCTATCATGTAGGCAGAAGCCTTCATTAATGCTTGGATTACATGGGGGAGCATTCCATTACGCATAATCACTGATCGTGGCAAAAAATTTGAGAATTATTTGCTGTATTGGCAAAACTATTTGGTTTCTGTAGATTATTATACTACAGCGTACCATTCACTTACGGTTTAGTTGAAAGATCATATAAAACTAAAAATTGCTATTATGGCATGTAAGGAGTCCTGGTTGTTGACTTTGCCAATAGTTTTGTTAGGAATTCACAGTATGCCTAACTCTGCAAACTTTTCCCTTTTTATACTATAACAAGCATGCAAACTCTGTCTACTAAGATAATACCAATGATATAAATGTAACCCAACAGTTCACCAGAGAGTTACACAAAACAATATCCAAGTTCAATTTAGATAATCTTACTAATAAATATACCAATATACAGAAAGCATATATTCCAGACAAACTTAAAACTTGCAGTAAAGTTTGGATTAGAATAGATAGGGTCCATAAACCATTAGAAGCACCATGTACAGGTTCTTTTTAAGTTCTTAAACAGATGCCTAAATATTACGATAAAAATAAACAACAACGTGCAAACCCAAGTATCAATTGATAGATTAAAATCATTCATTGAAACAGAAATAAAACACTAAATACCAGGGATGCATATTAGATAGAAATAAGATTAAACAACAAATTCACCCAACTGAATATGGGAGATCACACTTCGAGTAAATCTAAAACTATATCAACTAGAACATTTTTATGGAAAAAAAAAAAACATGGATATTTTTATTACTGTTACACTCTGCATTTTGCAGGGGGAAAATGTGTAGTGATTCATAAATAAGAAGCAGGAGTTGTGTCCCATGCATTGTTAGGTTATAGTAAAAGGAAGAGAAGTAGAATTCCCATAATGCACAAGGAAGACACTTTTAGCACAAAAATACAAAGTCTTTCTCTTTCTCTGACCATCAACTTGTTGGACCAGAAAGACACATATTCTTAAATGAGCTCACAAGAGGTCTTTTCATACAGATACACCTAAAAATATTTCATCTTCACATTAATATATACAAATCAATATATTTTTTCCCCTCAACATCATCTTTCCATTTGCAGTCACTATGCTTAAGCATCCAGATTGTTGGAGAGTATATTGCGTATAAATATATATGGGGGGAGAATTTACAGGACAAGAAGTTACTGACAATTGGTATAATGATATCTGTCTATATTTCTGAGATGAGGTATTATGGGGTAGACTGTTCTACTTCCACATACCATGTTTAATGGATGTCAGTTATCTCATCCCTCTCCAAGTTCTCCACCACCATAACCAGGTATTGGGTCCTGTCACGGGATCTAATGCCTTTATCCACTGTGCCATGTGTCTCTAAGGACGTGTATGAATTTCTGGATATTATAAACCTAATGTTTTCAGCAACCATTTTTTTTATCAGTGCTCATATTGCAATTTTTGCTATTATCATTTATGTTTTTACCAGAGTTCATATTGCAATTTTTGTTGTTATCGCTTTTCCTCTGGAACACCTTATTACTGGTTCCCATATTGTATTCATTTCTATTCTTGGTCGGCTCAGATTTTTGTGACCTAGCATATGTGCTGATTCCTTGTTTACAAATTTTCCAATGGTGTTCTTTGTCTATGATCTCAACCTGATCCCACAGAGGGCAGTGATCTCCCTTTTCTTTCCATATATGTCAGCCACACCTGATTTTTCCACTTCCCCTCATGTTACAGCTTTCTGGTGTTCTCAAAGCCTTACCCCAGTGAGCAAAATAAAGGGTTCAGTTAGACATTCCAACCACCTGAAGAAGGCCAGAGCATACAATGGCTGAAATGTAATAAATATGGGACAAAGAGGAGGACAATAGTCCAAATAATGTAAATAGTGTGGTATAATGATGTTGAAAAATATGACTATAATGTTGGAAGAAGCCAAGGCACTGGGTATTTTACTCAAGTGGTGTGGAAAGGAAACTTAGAATGGACATGGATTGAGCAAGCGATGGCAGTTTTCATGTTGTTTGGAATTACTTCCCAGCAGGCAACATCATTGGAAGGTTTGATGAGAAGGTACTGAAAACAAAATAACCAGCTTCAAGTGTGGAGGGAAAAAAAAAATATTCAAAAGTTTTCTAATTTACATACACATTATATATATATATATATATATATATATATATATATACTAGCAGTAGAGCCTGGGGATGTAACAGTAAGAAATAGATCAAGTATCGACCATCATAAAGACTGAAAAATAAAATTGACAAAGATTATTGTTTAAGGTTGACAGACACGCATGTCTTAGATATTTTTTTTTTTTACGAATTGGTCAAACTCAAACAAAAACATTGAATAGAATTTTATTATAAACAATTGTCTTGTAAATGGAATTTTTAAAGCATTCTGAATGTAAAAATAAAGAAAAAGTGTGCAAGACAATAAGAAACACTACCTGCCAAAAAAAAAGTGAAGTTTTGTTGAAATTGGTTGAAAAATGTAGGAAATCCGATCCCATATGTAAACGAACACACACAAACAACCTGGGTTTTATAAGTATAACTCGATATGAGTTGTCCCCCTTTCATTTTCGTGACAGTGATGCCTCTTACTCATGTTTTCAAATTGATTTCATGCAAAAACAATTGTGTTTTTTCAATTTTTGGTGCTGTCAGACCCACCGCAAGGTAATTTTACGTAGTCCTGTGAAGTTTTGTTGAAATCGGTTGAAAAATGTAGGAAATCCGATCCAATATATAAACAGACACACACAACCTGGGTTTTATAATAAGTATGATAGATAGATAGATATATATATATATATATATATATAGTGTGTGTGTTCTGTGAATAATATGAATTAATTATGTAAGCAATTGTATGTCTAATCAAAAATCAATCATTTAATAATTGTTATATCTTGCTGCATGCACATGAAAAAAAATGTTCATATTTTATTTCATGTTCTATTGTACAAGAATATTAATTTAACATGTTGCCAGATGATATAATTCTAGTTAAAAAATAACAAAAATCATGAACAAGGCACAAGCTATCATTTGCACTTGCTCAACAACTTCAAGTAAAACTGGTTTTGATTGCAAAGTTTCAAGGCAGGCAAAACCAATCTTTCTACTCTTTATTTCTTTTTAATATCAATCTTGTCAAATCATTGGTGTTGAACATTGCCATATGACAGATACACAACTATGTTAATTTTAACTGCTTAAGTTTTAACCAACATATATCAAACAGTGTAAACGGGGTGTTCAAATGTTATTTGCCCAGCCCACTTCTCAAAATCTAGCCAAACACCCAAACATCAAAATTTATTTTTGAATTCCTTCTTGGTGGAGTCAAGAACTTTAGAATTAAAAATGTTTCTGTTACCATAATAATTTGTATATAATCGTAACAAAGTCCTTGTTAAAGTTTTTAAGAAGTTTTATTCATAATATATCTGGTTAAAAAAAAAAAATCTGTTACCTTAAAAGAAATGTAAAACAAAATGACTTAGATACATTGACAGTGTAGGATCACGCATCAAATATCACATCCATACAAAATACAGAATAAAAATGAGTATCTTGCTGGTTTAAACCCATTAACTGTAGCAGAAGTTTCCATTATTTGCAATTGATCCAAAGAACAACAACAAAAATTTCCATCATTTGCTGTTAACAGGTCAACAAATAATAAAAAGAAATAGCTTTACATTTCAAATATTTTATTTGATTTTTCTTATAAACATTATTTGGTATAACAATTTCAACATCAAGGCAAACACATTAGAAAAATAGAGGCCCACACAAAATAAGTACACAATATGAAAAGGTACAATTTTTTTTTTATTTTTTTTTTTTAAGAAAAATATAATTACACCTTTTATTTGTATAAATTTATTTATTTATTGTTTTTTAATAAATGAAACTTCTTATTAAAAACAGAAATGAATAAAGAAGTATTCAATGATGAAGTTTTTCTTTTTTTTTTTTTTTTTTTTACTGTCAATTTTTATTCTATAAAACAAGATTTTAAAGCAAAGAATGCAATCATACTTTTAAAACTTCTTGGGATTAACATTCTCATTTTTGTCACCGTTTTCATTAATAGTCTCTGATAATCTTTAGATGATATACAGTGGAGTTCTTTGATTTATCATCTGAAGAAAATTTTAATGAAGTAAAATGAACAAAGATATTCAGTAAAAAAAAAAAAAAAAATACATTGTCAGTGAGCTCTTATTTTACAGATATCAAACCTTTATATGTTTAAAGCATTTGGGACCAAAGAATTATATTTAATTCTTACTTTTGGCAACATTTTTTTTTTTTAATTAATAAGTATACCTGCCTTTGGGAAGAAAAAAAACTAAGTGATATTTTATTCCTGTAAAAATCTGAAATTATTTCACTCGAACAAAACAAAGATTAATCATTAAATGACTAAATATTATTACCTCTGTCCCATTACAATTATTACATTTCTATATTTTTCTTTTGATTATAAGCAACATATAACCTCTTAGTTTAGCATATTTTTAATTTTTTTTGTACAAGACAAGCATTAATTTAGATTATTTTATACACAAAAATGGCTAAAATACAATGTATGACTTATTAATTTATACAGATTTTTATCAAAATTTTGCAACCATGTTTAATCACAAAAAGGTTATGTATACATATATTCTAGTGATAACATATTTAAATCTGACAGTGGCAATTATTAAAGATAAATTGATGTGTCTTAAAGTGAAATAGTCAAAAGGTAAGTAAAAATTGAAGTTTCCACATTGTATCTGCTATGTTTATATATTTTGTCAGAAAAATATCCACTCATGACTGATGTTAAAAACACAGTAAAAATCAAACTGACAAGGGTCATTAAAATTTTATCCGATATTTTAAATGAAGAAAAGATGCTTAAAATGTAAATTATTTCAACATTTCTTGTAATTAATAGCCCAAGCATAAAGTTAATCAACTGCTTCATTTTCATTGATTTTATCCTTTTGTTTTTATTTACAAATGTAACAACTATTTTGCAACAAAATTTGTAACTATTATGGGACAAATTTTGTAACTAAATGTAACAACTATTATAGAACAGAAGTAATAGCATATAAATTTGGTAAATGGTTATAATTTTAATATCAAATGTGGGTACTATGTTTTACTCCCATTTATAAACATTTGTATTTTTTTTATTAAGTATCAGAAATTTGCATATAAGTATTTGTACACAGGTGTACAAGGAGTTAAACTATCACATATTAGGTTGGTGTGAGAATTAAGTGTATAAAAAAAAATTATCCATAAAAAAGAAATTCAAGCTAATATAAACATTCAATGGAATTTGAAATAGCATAATCCAAAACCCATCTGAATGCCAGCTTCATACTGCAAATATTTACTCAGATTAGCAGGTGTTGATTTCATCTCTGTATCCCAACACTCCAGATGCAAATATATCTTCAAAGAATAGCCACTATGATAAATTTTTAATAAAAATAACAGGTTATTGCAAGTTTATAGAAATCTGTCTATCTTTCTTTGAAATTCAACTGATCAAATACTTTGGACAATCAAAAAAGAATATATTTTTGTATTTAACAATGACTTGAATAGAATAATGATAAAAAAAAAAAAAAATAATAATTCTCTGACTGTATACAAAGTCAATAACAAACAGCTTACAAAGGTCCAAGTAGTAAATCAGTCATAATTTAAATTTCAAATCAAAAATGAATATTTGATCAAGATACTCCCTGAATAGAAGAGGTTAATGTGAAATTATGTTATTGGTTACTCTGGTGGCAAGAATTTTATTATTATTTTCCTCCTGATCAATATAGAATTAAGCATCTTTTTAAAAGTCTGCAAATTTGAAGGAGCAATACACTTTTGTCTCCACCACCATAGAAATTAAAAGATGAATTTTAAACTGTTGCCTTTCCTTTAGGTGAGTTTACTCAGGAAATTAGTAGTTTGCTTTATCAAAATTCAAATACTCACTAATATAAAAATTAGTATTTATTAAAATTTGTGCAAAAATTCTACAATTTAAGCAAGAATTTTTACCTGGAAAGAGATTTTTCAATGTATGTTTTTACTTGTATAAATATTGTGGGACTAAAATTTTATGTCTGAAAAACATTTTAGGCATAAATGGTGGGAATAAAAAATGAGAATTTTAATCCCAAATAAGATTACTTTTGTAAGGTCAACTCTGAATATTTGTAGAATAAATTCAATTGGAAGTGTTACAAATGACTAAAATGCAAATGTGTATTATTGATTAGATAAAAAAAAAAAAATTAAAACCAAGGCTAAAAATTCTTTGCAAAGTGCAAATTCAACTGAGCCAAAATATTCAAAACAAAAAAATTCAAATCTGACTCATCACAAACCAGAGTAATGATTGATGGAATTTAGTGCCTCCATTTGAAATGCAAGGCACAAATTTGGTTAGTGAATAAATAAGCAATTTTTTATTGCAAGGAAAAAAAACAAAAAAAACTTGAAACTTTTGTAATTTTGGTATGAGGAATTTAGAGTTTGCATTCAATATTTTGATTGGTGAATCTGATCAGCTGACATGAAATGTGATTGGTTATTACAAGCAAGAATTTAGTCAATTTATCAATTTACTCTTATGATGATCAGCCTTACTTGGTACCTCAGTATTCATTCTCTAATATAATAATTTGTGAGATTAGAAGCTTGAATTTTTTAAAGTAGTCATGTAAAAAAAATTTGTGTCAGATTGCATTATTTCTTGAACAATCAAATCAGTAGAATGCTAACTTCATCTGAATTATATGCTAATTAGGGAATTTTAAAAATTAGTTTTTTGGGTTGGAATATTATCATATTCAAGGAATAATCACCTGTACATACTTCTGAATAGGCTATTCTAAAGTTTGTACTTTATTCAAATGCAGTCTTTGTAAAAAAAAAAAAAAAAAAAATATAATTAGCAAATCTAAAAAAGGTCACTGAGGCTAATAAAAAAAAAAAAACATTCTGATCAAGATTTGGGATTTTGAAAATGATTAATTAAGAAAAACAATATTAATGAGATTCTTTCAGCCTAAATTGTATTAAAGAAAAACAAAACATCAATGGTAGACAAATTCTCCAGTCAGTATCAGATAAGAAATAATCAATTCAGAAATTCCAGTGAATTATCCAAACTTTTTGACAAGTAGTGTTTTGATAATAATTGTAAAACTATTTAACAATTTTGGATTTTAGCTGATCTTTATTTGAAACTGAAAGTAAAAACCCACAAGCATTTAATTATAAATAGTAATATGGTTGAAAACAAATGTAAGCAAAAAGAAAAAACCCAACAAAAACTCCCAAGTTGTAGTGATGCTTGATTTAAACAAGCCAAATGTACAAAAAAAATAATTTTTGATAGTCTGAAAAGATTGCAGCTTTTAGCATGAGGCACTTGGGATAAATATCAGCAGTATCCAAATGAGCAAAAAAAAAAAAAAAATAAGAAAGTGGGGGGCATGGAAGACATGCAAAATAACTATGAAATGTTTTCAAAAATTTACACACTGCAAAGATTGCTTTAGATAATAGAATTCCTTTTTGAATTTAAATCAAATGGAATAAAAGATCTAACTAGTGATTTGCTATATGATTATTATGAGTATTTAATTTAAAATGAATTAAACATGTATCTAAATCTGAGTCATTAACCAGAAAATAATGATTGGTTATCACAAGGAATTATTATATTGACCTTTTGTATTATTAGTTGAAGCATCATCAAACCATTATTAAATACATTTGCTTTTTATTGCAACAACTGACCCTTATGGCTATTAGTATTTTTTTTTAAATGATCCACACTGTTTACTATATAGTGAAAGTCTGAGTAGTTGTAATGAAAAGCAACAGAAATCAAGATAAAAGAATACTCATTAAAAATTATTATTTTCTATATTTGAAATTAACATTTCTACCATCAGTTACTTTGAGACAAACAACTTATAAAGAGATATAGATTTTTCTAATGTTTACAGCTATAATGAAAACAATTGTAAAGTATCATATTAATGTTTTCAAAGAGAAAATTATTATCAGGTGTAATAGCTTTTCTAACCAACTTCAAATAAACTGTAGATAAGAAATGAGCTGTAATGTTAAATAAAATAAAAAAAATTACAATTTCATTCTAACTTAAAAATCTCATTCCAAAATTACAATCAAATTTCTTGTTTCAAAGAGTTTGATCCATGCAATGAAATGCTTGTTCCCTCAGCTTGATATAAATTGAAAAAAAAAAAAAAAAAAAAAAAAATGAACATTGAAGAGAAATGACTCATTAACTGAATCTTTCAAATTTGGTTGAGAAAAAGGAAAAAGTGTGGTTCTATATAATGACAGTTTAATCAGTTCTTGCTGTAATAAAATCTATTAACTGGTTTTCAACCATCAATAGTTTGTTGGAATGATTAAAAAAAAGATCAGTTTTAGAATAAGAAAAAAATAGCTTTGTGGGGGTTAGTAATTGGCACTGAGTTTATTTTTCAACCAACAGTAGTGAATTAACCACTGAGCATTTTTTAGAGAATACATTCTTGAGTATCTTATTTGGTGCTTGTGACTGTTTTGTTTTCTGCAAGAGATGGCAAACTTTGTTTAGATTCTTTCCAAGAAAATTAGTTCAACTTTTTATGTTAATAATTAAAAAGGTAAATATTTGGGAAAGTTGTCTTTTTTTAAGACTAAGAAATTGAAATTATGTAAAATTAAAAATAAGTTGAAATTCATGTCTAATACCATAAAATACTTCAGTGATCAATTAGGAGTAAAGAAACAAACATTATATTAAATAAATACCAAGGTTTTGTATATTAAATTATATATAACTAATATCAGGGATGGATCTAAATAGAACAAGTGTAAAATTTATAAAAATAGCAAAGAATTTGAAAACAGCCACTTAGGAGAAATTGAATGACAGAACAATCAAGTTAGAATTAATACCTTAAAGTTATAAATATAAAATGTATGAAAGATTTTTTGTAGAGACTAGTCCAGTGACAACACTAAATCAAGAGGTCTGTGACTAATTCTGTGATAAAAGGTTTCAAATAGCACCCACTCAGCAGTAGGCAATTGCAAACCAACATTTTAATATGACTAAGAAAATTATGAAAATGAACAGAATTGCAATTGCTAATATCCTTTAAGGAATAGGACATCAACTGGCATATAAAAAGAAGGCATGACCAATTAATTGCCAAAGGCCTTTTAAGTGATAAAGGCAAGTGTCAACATGAGTTTTAAGGCAGGTGATAATTGACTTTTTATGAAAAAGGTTGATATCAAATACTGGTAACTCTGATAAAAGATCCTACAATATCAATTTATTTTTAAAGAATGGAAGAATTAGGTCTCTTCAATCTGAAATCATTACATGTGTGATGTTCAAATGAAAATTTCAGAAAGCTTGAGAAGAATCATTAAAATTTTCATTATGAAAGTTTACTATCAAAATTAATTGTATAATTTTGACTTGAAAGCTTCTCACAGTTACATCAGAATAGAACTACTCAAAGACAAATAAAATTTAATTTGTGGAAGAAACCCACCCATTGTATTTGGGTACAATGGGTTGAAATGCAAATTAAATAAAATAATGCATAAAATTTTATTGTGATTATACTGGCAATTACAATTAAAAAGATTCTAATTTATCTCTCTTAAGCCTGATCTAACAAATTAAGTATAGACTGGAGTCTAAGATAACTCCTTGGTTTGATTCTAATGTGTGATTTTAGATACAAGAGGTTAAGAATGAACAAATACAAAAAGGAAGCTATTATGATTACACAGTGAAGTATACTTTTAATTGGAAGAGCATTAATATTATAGACATAAACCCGTCCTTAGAAAAGGGTCTAGTGAATTGGATAAAAAAGAGGTTGACAATAGTATCATAAATGAACCATGAAAAGCAAACTTTAAGAGTCAGGTATCCTTAAGAAAAAACAAGAGATATATTCTAGAAAATGCAAAGTTATTACTATACAAATATCAGTATATCAATAGGCTGGTTAAAAAAAAAGAAAAAAAAAGTCGGGGTCTAGAACCAATTGAAAAAAAAAAAAAAAAAAGCTTTTTTTTTTTTTTTTTATTAAATTTTAATTATAAAAAATACTTGAAAAATTTATCTGCTAATAATGTTTTACTAAGATTTTAAAGTACAAAATTTAACCTCAAATAGCACCATTCAGTAAGAGTAGTATTGATGGCTTCTTTAATTAAGGATAATTTCTTTGAGAAAAACAGCTGCAGAGTCAAGCATGCAATTTTTCATACCACATAAAACAAAAAAATAGTAATGAATTAAAAAACAAAAAATAAAGAATTTTTTTGTACATGCACTTTACTGAATAAATCAACTTTAGTAAATTAGGCAATCAAAAAAGTTAATTTTTTCTGTTTTAAATGTACCTTTAATTGATTAAGTATTAAAAGTTTTAATTTTTCAATTAATGGAAACTAACTTTAAATAGAAGGATATTGGAGTCAATATCTTTGTAGAATGTAAATAAGTCTGTGTAGTGTTTGATTTTATTATTATAGTAACTTCAGTGGTTATAAAGTTTTAAAAAAATGCTCAGGAAATGCACCATTAATATGAAAATTGATCAAAATCCTCTAAAAAGGGTAATGGCCATAATATTTTATATATTTCCAAGGTTTGAAGAATGATAGAAGATTACAGTTATACAAGTTAATGTTTGCCAAAAACTCTGAAAATTAATTCCAAGTTCTGGTGGTCAGCAGAAAAGAATTCCAAGGTTATCAAAATTATACAGTAACCTGCACAAGAAAAAATGAAATTGCTCAAAATACCCAAGATTTAATATAAGAAGATTTTGTTCAATAATATAAACTGGCAGAAGGTTTCTGAGAATACATACCATAGTAATAATTTATAAGATAGAAAACTGAATGAACACTTGTGGTTAAGACATTTTAACTATTGCTATGTGCAAAATGACAATAATACAAGTACTTCAAGCAATATTCTTTTGTAAATCAACACTAATGCTTCTTAACTGTAACCATCAAGGATTAGAAAAATTGTAGAGATGAATTTACAGGATATGTTCACCAATATATTATGACTATTAGAATTATTTAAATTTTCTTTTTATGGTAACCAATTTTAAATTTATTGCCATTTTTTCTCTGTAAAAAACTTCTGTACATAAACTATTTTAACAAAGAATTATGCTAATATTGTCCTTATCAATATATATCAATAATACTATATCAGACATTTTTTCTATTAAACTTCTCATAAATTCTTATTCATAATTATTATACTATTTTTATTTATACAAAGGGTGTTTTTCAAAGGAAAAACAAATAACTAAGTAATTTATGATTAGCATAAAATATGCACATTAAAATCAGTATAGGAATATAGGGAACATTTTATAGTACTTGCCAATGAATTTTTTTTCAGTATTGAATATACTTTGAAAGGAAAAAAAAAAGAAATTTTTAGCTGATTACTCATCTCAGTTTTTAAACAAAACATTGTCTAAAGCAGACTAATCAAAATATGTGATCTAATGTAATGACATTTTCTTTTATAAACAGGTTAAAAACTGGTAAATTAAGCTGTGCTTTGTAGTTGGGTATATTTTATTATATACCCAAATTTGTATTGATAACTTATGGATAAAATCATTATAGCTTGTATAGATGTTCCAATACCTAAAGATCTCTGGTTTTGTGTAGATATTTATATGGAAATATAAATATTTCTTATTTTAACTGTTATATTGATTGGATACATGTGTTTGAATAGACATCCTCGTTCTTTTTAAACAGTGTCAATTTACCTTGATCCATCTGTGCATTTGAGTGGACACAAGGGGGCTACTGGGAGTGAAAAAGAATAAGACATTAGTAGGAACTCAGAAACCCAATTCTAAACAGGAAACAAGGGATAAACCTCTCCTCCTGTCCAAAAGACTGGGAAGTGTGTGAACCAGAAATAAACAAACTTATCTACTCCTATTTAGATTTAAAATATTAATGTCCAATTATAAATAAAATCCATAATTCCTTACATAGAAATAATAGGTTAAATAAATATCTGTAATATACAAAAAAAAAAAAAATTATTTCATCAAATAAATGCATGTAAATTTAACACAGCAATAAATCTGACATATGCAAAGTTTAAAATGGTAAGAATTAGAAAATTATTACTGCAGATCATTTTATTATATACCCAACAAATTATTTGAAAAATGAGAATAAGGAGGAGCAAAAAAGTATCCATAATCTTAATGATTCTTGAATAATTATTACCGAATTTATATGTTTGACATTGTAAGATTTTTCTAGATTGTTCTGTGACGTTATACAAGGTGATTTCATGTATGCTTTTTTAGCAATTCATTATTCTTTGCCTGAATACTGCAAAGTCAACATCTCCACAATACCAAAGAGAAACAGAACACACACTTTGGTAGTTAGGAATAGTATTGTAGAACATAAGACAAGAAAAGGTTGAAAAAAGATCTCTAATTAAACATAAGTTCAGTTCAGTACATAGATTACAAATGGGGAAAAAAAAAAAAGAAAAGACTACCGTAAATCAAGTTATCTGATGATGACTGAAATATTTCTGCTCGAAACTTGTTTGAATGACTAATTACTCAGAACTTGACAGTTGTATCATGTCAGAGAATATGTAAAATTCTGTAGTAAAAGGCTTTATGAAATTACTGACCTACATTGAATACTCTTAATGAAAAGTCATGCATTAAGTTTGCCAACAAACCTATCAATAAAGAATGTGCCTATTTCAACAACATTTTGTGGTCAGATGCAATAAAAGTCAACCTATTTGTCAATGACTGTATTAGTATTGCATGAAGGGAACTTAAAAACACTTATGATATGCCATATGCACTGTGTAATATTGTGTGGTCCTATCAGAATGTAGGAATATTTTTCACTGATGGGGAGAGGGGATATTCACATCATTGAAGGCACTATGTATGAACTCTAAGTATAATGTAATTCTGGAAAAACATATCTTTACTAGAAAACACAGGAAGCAAAGTTGAGTGTTTCAACAGGAGAATGATTGTAAACATACAACACAGGAGACCGAAACTTGGTTGAAGAAGAAACATCTCAATTTTGTTGAGTGACCCAGGCAATCACCAGCTCTGACCCCAATTAAAAATTATGAAAAGAGCTGAAGAATCAAGTTGGGAAGCATTAACCATCTATTTTAGCCAAGTTGAAGAAATCTATGTATAATGGTTAAAAATGCCAGTGGAACACTAAAGCATTTGACAAGAAACATTTGGAAGCAGTCGTAAATTAAAGATTATGCAAGCAACTATTCATTAGTAATTTCTTTGATGTTATGGATAATTTTTCTGCATGTGGTTAATTCTCAAACAATTTGTTATATATACAATTGATTTATGGTGATAATTTTTTTTAATTCCTAGCATTTGAAATTAGATATGTATACTGCAAGAGATATACATGAAATACATCTTTGCATATATATATATATATATATATATATATATATATATATATGTAGGTACTTCCAAAGAAAAGCAATGCCTAAGGCTTAAAATGTATTTTTAAAAATGTAAGCTTTAATTTCAAGTTAATAGATTAAATTTAATATTCCAATAAGCAAAATATTTACTGTATTTCAAAACAAATTTAAATTGATTGCGTTAAGAAAAAGGCTGATGTTAGTCATATTTACAAATCTCTCAGCACAATGTAATTCTCTTGATTAAAAAAAAAATCTTTCAAAAATAAAATTATTTTTCTGAAACTTTATTTGAGGAAGATTAGCCGATTTAAAGTTTAATTAATCTGATTTAAAACAAATATTACTTTTAGTTTAAAATATTGCAGAAAAGTATTTTTTTTAACAGAGGTGGGTGTTTTCATGAGGTGTTGACATCTCTATAAACTAGTTTGTAAATTTTTTTCTACAGGAGACTTATCTGTAAAAATTGATTTAACGTGAAAGCCATTTTTATAAAATTTTTTAATTGCCCAGTAACCTTAAAAATTTAGGAAAATATTCAAAGTAAGCTAATATCTTAATGAATTTTGGTACTTTGGCTTTAAACTTACTATAGTTGCCACATTTATACACACACAAAAAAATGTTCAAAATTCTTTTTAAAATACTGAGGTTTATAATAAGCTTTTCTATTATTAGTAAATATAGGTTTTACTTAATAACAATACCACCTAACCACTACAAATTAAGACAGAATTTTAAGATTTAAAACTTCATAAATTATTCTAATTAAAAATTAAAACAAAAAATGAATTTTTCTTGTAAAAATTCATTATTCATCAAAAAAAATTTTTTTAAGACAATAGTATCCATAATGTATCTTATTCATAAAAGCAATTAAAAGCTTTTATCATTAAACAAGTATTGCATTTTTATTTTCTGATTCACAAAAGATTTTCTGTAAATGGGGGTCCTGTTTTACAAAAAAAAAAAAAAAAAAAAAAAAAAAAAAAAAAATGATTTAAATTCTCCACGGACATCTGCTTATAGCTAATATAAACATTAAGCTCTACAAAAAATCTCTCAGAATTTCTGAAAGTTAAATAAGGGTAAGAGAAAAAAAATTTTTTTACCAAGATTTTCTAAAAAATAAACATTTCTAAACTAATTTTATTCATTTGTGAATAAGTCCTGAAAGTTTCATTAAAATCCACCAATTATTTCATTACTTCAGTGTTTTTCACCACAAAAAGATACTAAAATTTTTTATACTAATTTATGGTCACCCGCTGATGCAAGAAAAAATTTTTAAGGTTTTGAAAAGGAATGAAAAATATCATCAAAAAATTTTTTGGTCTTTCTTCTTAATAATAACAAAGGTTTTGACAATAAAACTGTTTTAAGTTTGGGGCATTTTTTCATCATGTATGCTCATTTTATAGCAAATCTTTGGATGTGTGTGTGTGTGTGTGTATCCAAAACAAAACAAACAAAGTAAACATAAAAATTGAAATGACCTTGCATAAAATAAATTAATACACTTTGTTACAACCAATTGAAAAATGGATTATCATTTTTTTTTTTAATTAAAAAAAAAAAAAAAAAAATAATAATATTAAGAACCAATATTTGATTTAGTTGTTAATTACTAAAAGATCAGCAGATGAAGTTGAAGATTCATTGATTTCTTTATTATCTTTTTTTTTTTTTTTTACTCAAAGAACTCCTGTTTAGCTTTTTGTGACAAAATAATTGTACACTAGAAAAAAAAAAATTAAATTTACAAATGTTTTACAGAAACAAGAGCATGCACAATTAAGAAACTGTATATTTGCTAATGATTTTATGTATGTATAAAACCATGTTTCAACCCCAGCTGTAATTACAAAGAATAAAAAGAAAAACTATAATTCATTTTAATTTTGGTCCTCATATTTCAAATGTCACCAGAAATAAAATTGAAAATAGGGATTGATTTTCTTTCATACTGTTAAACAGGTTAAGTTATTCTGAGTGAAAGGAAATCAAATAAAATTAACAGAGAGAGGTTTTTATTATTACAAAGTTTGTTTTCAAATAAAATATTGAAACAAAGTTGTAGTCAGAATATTAGAAAATTAAATCAGTTCTAAAACTTAATTCTCTTTCTCTCTTGATAGGCATATGCAAGAATGATATCCTGCAACTATTATAAATCATGATAGAATAATTCACCATAACTTGGAGGAAAAAAAAAAAAAAAAAAAAAGAAAAGAAAAAGAAAAGAAAAAAAAAAATCACAGCCTGGAAATGAACCTTCTATTGTAAGACATTTCTCTATTTAAAAAAAAAAAAAAAAAAAAAAGTGTAAAAAGAAAAAATTTTAAACAAGCGGAATAATTTTTTTTTCCGTTATAAATCAAAAAAGGATATATTATTCCTTTTTCAGCTTTATGATTAATAATAAACATTTAAAGTAAAATAAAATATATTGACCAACTCAGTTTTAGAAATATTAACAGATTTACATTTTTCAATTATGTAACTCTGAACAAACTGAAGAACTTCTAAAAATGAAAATAATCTGGTATAAAAGGGGGGGGTGAAATAAAAATAAAATGTCCATTTGTTTCTTAATCAAAAAAGAAATTTTACAAGGATACAACCACCACCAAAAGATCATCTCAGCAATGGAGATCTTTCATTTAGATAATCTGACGTACAATCATCCAAATGACTCACTGAAACACGTCCGGCAATGTCAATTTCAACCTTACGAAAGTCTTTGATGTATGTCATAAAAAAGGAAAGGAAGGATATTGCCAATAACCATTCAGATGCAGTGCTTACAATGTGTGCTGCAAAACCCTGAAAAATATGGAGAGTTGGTTTTTTAAAATTTTATAGACTAAAAATCTGTTAAAGTTATGTAAGATAGATCAATTTTTTTTTTGTTAAGAAAATGTGTCACTTGTCTTATAAACTCAAATAGAAGTATATATAAGAAAAAAAAAAAAAGATGTTAATTAAAATATTTTAAAACCAAAGATTTTATTCAGTTAAAAAAAAAAAAAAAAAAAAAAAAAAAAAAAAAATTAAATGTTATGTATGATTAATAAATTTTGGTCATATCTAAAATTCCAAAAAGAGAAATTTGTAGAACCATTTTAGTGTTCATAAATTTAACTGGAAAAAGAATTATCCTGATCAGTTTACATTTTAAAAATCACACTTCAGTGGCACGGTGGCATAATGGATAGCAGCTCGGATTTAGGAATCGGAGAGCCAAGTTCAAATTCCAGTCAAATCTATTACATTCACTTACACGCTAATACACTTAGGAAAGGTATAAATCCTCTTCTCCTCCCAGCTACAGGTAAACAGCAGGACAGACTGGGTTCTATAGCCTTGAATGGCAACTGGTCTACCACAGAAAGAAATGGCAACCTACTGCAGGAAAAAATCTGCCTCGTCATATATCGAAAGGTACATGATCGCCTAAGCATGTATCACGCTTGGCACATAACTGACTGACATTGAAATTATTAATTTTAACAAGACTATTCTACAATATCACTTATTAATTAATGTTTCCTCTACCATTGCCAGATTTCTGCCAATAAATATTAATGGAATGAAAAAGGGATCAAAGATATTGTCCCATGACAACAGCATAATTCAACAAAAGATGCTAATTTAACATACATGGGTGCAGTTTTCATCAAGTTTCTCTGTGGCTACTCGTGGCTCTATGTTAAATATGGGTAAGTTCTGTCCCTTCTCACTTCACTTAATTTGAGGTGTTATCTGCTGATAAAGCAAAATGCTTTGCTTGTAAATTCTCTTACAATTCTATTCTTCACTCATCTGCAGTATCTTTGCTTGACTTTCCACTTAGAACTGAGTCTCTATTGTGTGATCTAAACTGGATCTCTAAAAAACAAAAACTGAAATAGTCCTAAAGATAATGTTGGCAGTGGGCAATTTTTTCTGCTTCCGTTTTTTTTTTTTTTTTTTTGCGCTTGATTTACTGGACTTTTCCTTTTTTGATGAAATCTATTCAAGAATAATTATCAGATCATTCAGTTTCAGTCACTTAATATTTTAAATTAAGTAACTCGTATCATCTACTTCTTTTAAAGGGATTACTTAACATATATTCAATTTCATGATTAATTACATAAACTAACTTTTCTGGTAATCTGTGCATAAAAGAATGTTGCTCTTTACACAACAAAGACTAAAAACAAATGAAAAAGTAAAATGAAATGTTGATAGGTTGCATTATACTCACTTTCATTTCTGGTTGCCAATGCAATGGATCATTTTTGTAGTTTTTTCCTGCAGCTGCTGCAGCTGCAAATGCTACAATCAAGAATTAAAGAAAATTCTCTTTTCAAAACATACAAATATTCAACAATCAACAAATGAAATTTTTAAATATTTCCCCCACCTTTAAAATATGGTTGCCTGATAATAAAAGGATACTTGTAATAAAGCAGATGGATGAGAAACATGAAATGGCTGCACGGATGCGACATATTGAAAGACCATTGTATTCTGGGTACATTTTGTAAGAGATTATAGACTGCAAGATTGCATATAACGCACCAACTCCAAATACCATTAAGGCTCCAATTAAGTGAACAATAAGGACATTAGATTCCTGAAAGATAAAAGAAAATGAAATGTTAAGCATATTTGCCAAACCTTCAATTATTCATTCAAAAATAGTTTCCATTCTCTTCATGTGTGGATTATATGCATCTCATCTTTAATTCCTATCTGATGAGGTATTTTTAAGTTGTGACAAGTATTATCCACACACACATTAAAAAAAAATATTGCTTACTACACTTGTATTTTTTGCATTTACTTAGCATTGATGTTGATGTTTCCAATATTCCTATAGAACTTTCTCCATATAAAATACGATAAAAGGATGCAGTTTTCACTTCTTAAAATATCAAGTTTTTATAATACATACAGACATGCAAAAAGTTATCCGATAGCTATATGTAAAAGTAATGATAGGTAGTGCTACCATACTTTGATGCCATGGAAATGCTCAGACCTATATCAGTTGAGCTCTAACATCTGGTGTGTCAGTGTGAACACTGGATAGGCTGCTCATGGCAAAATAACATGAATTATTAGAGTTAAAAATGGAGTATGATAGTGGATGCCAGACTGACTGAGTGTTCCATTTATGAAATTGTGGGCACATTTGACATCTACAGTACCATATGTACCAGGAATACCTAATAAAAGGCATTATCACTTATAATTGACAGTATAGTGGCTGACCCCAGGTCCTTAATGATCATGACCATAGGTGTCTGGCCAGAATTATCTATGGTATTAGACAAGCAAGAGTGGCTCAAATCCAATCCAAGATGAGCCAGAAGTATGTTCAGCAAGTCCATTCAGTGTTCTTTAGCTTTTATGGGAGCAGAAGACCCACCAGAGTATTCCTGCTAATATCACAATACCAGACACGGCCCCTCACCTGGAGCCATTACTAATTGGACCCTGGAGGACTGGTAAACATCCAATGATTCATGGTTCTGGTTGTTTCAGGCTGATGGTAGGGATCAAGTGTGGTATAGATCCTACGAGACCATAGACCCCAGTTGCCAATAAGGCATAATGGTGCTATATGCTCACATAGCATAGGTTGGATTTGCTGTTTCACCTTTAGTGACTGCTATGTTGCACTAATTTGTGAACATTTTCACACATTCGTAAATTCCATGTAGCCTAATAATAATGGTTAGTCCAGCAGGATAACACACCCAAGTTACCCAGAACTGGTTTAAGAAGCCTTCTGGAGAATTTTGACATGTGTTCTGATCACCATATTCAGCGAGCGAGCGAGCGAGTGAGAGAGAGAGATCTATTCACATACAATAGCTTGCACCTACAAATATCAGAGTTGCTGCTAGTTAGTTATTAAGATGGCACAGCTCAACATCTCTCCAAGGGTTTTGTGGAATCAATGCACTGCCAAATTACTGTACTTTCCCAAGCTAGAATGGGTTCTATATGATACTCCACACATATCATGACTTGATATGTAAATTTATTAAAGAATACTCATTTCATGCCAAATTATTTATTGAAATGATAGGATTCAATATTACTGTCTCATCTAATTTCTGTCTTTGACTTCAGTGTTTACTGAAGTGTACAATGTATTCTCAGCTCAAATCTGTAACATTAATATTTTCTATGGAAAAGTTTTTTTTGCAGGAAACAAATCTAATAGTATGAACCTAAATTCATAAACAACTATTTAAAACAAATTTTCTGTAGATTTTAAGTATGATTGACTTCATGAAAATGTCTTCTTCATTAAATAAAAAATTATGAAATCAATTACAAAAATGTGCTTTTCATAAAGCAAGTTAGTTTTACAAACCATTGCTGTCTAGCCCAGTTCTGATTGAGTGGTCTATTATGTCTGTTCAGCTGAGTAAATACCTACAAGCCACTCTCTCTAGCTATCATTTAAAGTAAAGCTAGAAGTGACTACTTTCTATAATACTGTTCAGCATTTATCATGTAAATTCACAGCACACATTTGTTTCCCTAAACAATATATGCAGTGATGGTCCTCAAATTTGGGATAGTAAAATGGTTGTCAGTAACACCTGTATCCAAGAAAAAAAGGGGGGAGGGGAAGAGGGAAGTGGAAAAGGGGGAAAGGGAAAAATGATGAAGGGGAAGGAAAAAAGGGAAGGGGAGAAAGGGGAAAGGAAAAGAGTAAAAAGGGATAAAAGAAGGGGGGAAAAAAATCACTACAATTTCACATACATTGTCTACAATGTCAAAATATAACAATTTAAATTGTATTATAAAATTTGTGAAGAAATAAAATGGAGATTTTTAAATAGTTTAAAAACACATACACCAAATAATATTTTACCTGAAAATTTCCTACAACACTCATCCCAAAGGCAGCTATAATTCCGAAACCCAAACTGATTTTGTTGAGAAGATGTAGTCGAGTGCTGTCTATATTAACCATTGATGCTACAAGTTTGTAACGGACATACATTGTTGCAAAGGCTAGAATGAAAAAATATAGACAACACTTAAACAAGACGTATATTGAAAAGTTAACCAATTTTTTTTGGGGGGGTGCTTTTCTAAAAAGAGAAAGTGTTTTACTTTTTCAATTATGTTAATTTGAACAAAAGTAAAATAAAGAATAAAAAAATGGAAAGTTTAGTGAATATTTTTGCATATAAACACACAAGTTCTACATCAGAATATATTATCATTTAATAAAGTCAGTGAATAAAAAAAAATCTTTAACAAGTTTTTGTAGACATTAGTATGTAAAGTGAAAACCAAAATAAATGTTATAGCCGTACCTGTTTTTCACATCATCATCCTAAGACAAATGTAAAAATATTTAGATATTTTTTCTTAATATTAATTCAAATTTAGTGTGTATGTTAGGGTTGCTAATTATTTTGTGATTATTCCTTTGTTTTTCTTTTCATATGATAAGAGAAATCATTAAAAAAAAAAAAAAAAAAAAAAAAAAATTTTATATATATATATATATATATATATATAAATAAAAAAGAAAGAACAGTAAGATATAAAATCCAGTGTTCTTATAGATATTTTTATTTTTACAAAATAGTGCTCAATGTAAATTTACAGAGCATTAATATTATAAATTAATTGATTTAAAATATGGTTTTTTTTCGCTACACAGTTCCAACCATGTTTCAAAAATAGAAGCTAAAACCCCAATTTAATTTTGCAATTAAATTAAAAGCATTAGTTCCATTTCATCTTCAAGCAAATTTTGGAGTAACTTTTAAAAATTACCGGGTTTTAAAGACACAGCTAAAATCACGTTTCCATGGTTACAGAATATTCTACTTAAATTGAACAAGGGATGTCTAGATTTTCCTTATGTCAGTATCATTGTATCAGTTATTAGCTACAATTTGGTAAGGGGTAGGGATGTATTTTACAATGAAACCTGACACCAGTGAATGGATGTCGTCTGGATTTTTTTTTTTTAAATTGTTAACGGTAAAAAAATTTCAACGTCATTTTTTAAATTTAAAAGATTTTTGGGTTTTTTTTTTTTTTTTCCCTAATACTTTTTATTTAACTACGATTTGAAATATTCTCCTTTTTAATTTTTATTTTACTATATTCTTTTTAAGAACAGTTAAATGTATTAGAATCCATTATATTATGTAGGATTATTTTAACATCAAGGTTAAGTATATATATATATATATATATATATATATATATATATATATATATACACACACACACACACACACATATAGGGTGACCCCAAAAAAACGGGAACTTTTTAACAATCCAATAAAACCAAGAGTGATGGAAGAAAAATATTTTATTCTTAGTAATTGAAACCTTAAAACATGCCATTTAAGAAACAATGATGGAATTTTCATTTTTAAAAAATTACGTCCTGTAGATGGAGTCCTCCTGTACGAATGCATTCTTGAAATCTGCTGTTGAGATTCCTCATTGACTGCTGCAACATCTCAGCTGGGATACTGTGAATTTCATCTTGAATTCTAAATGGCGAAATGTTTACTTGCTCACGGTCACTGTCTCGCAGTGTTGCCACTTGCTCATGTTTGGCAATACACACTTCAAAAATTCCCGTTTTTTGGGGTCACCCTGTATTTGAAGCATGTCCATTTCAAAGTTGTCATATCTTACAATACTGATATACCTACACAAGTGAACTCACCCTTTTTATTATTTATTTTGTTCCAAAAACATTTCAGTCAATCCATCCTACAGACTTTTTCAGTTGTACTAGCCCCATGTAAGGAGTTGGTCTGTTTTTACAGTTCAAAACATTCACAGCCACACTTGTAAAATATGCTAACCCATTTTCTGTAATATAGCTTACGCTATAATTTATATAAGATGTTCTTAATTCCTTTGTTAAACAAAAAATTCAAGACTGTATGGAAATTTACACAGTCTGACTTAGGCAATTCACCAACAACTCGAGTTACGTTGATACTTTTAACTCTCTCATTCAGCATTAGGTATTAATTATTCAGACTTCATATCAATGAGAATAATGTACGTCATTCTCCTTCTAGGTATTATCCATCATACCTGAGATTTTCTATTCTCCTTTGGATATAACCTTTCTCTGCCCTTCAGGTCCGACTTTACAGGTATGGTCAAGGGCTCAATTGTATTGATAAATCTTGAAATAATGACTCCTCAAAATTATAGATAAGACAATAAATTGCACTATTATGTAATTCAATGAATAATATTCTGTTTATTTAATATTAAAGTAAATTCAAAATATTTTAATTGTACCAAAATAAACAAACCCAATCATTTGTGAATAAAAGGTCTATGATTTAAACTTGTTAATTCCCAAATATTAGATAACTAATGACTGACAAGTTTGTATAATTAATTAGGAGCAAATATTAGAGTAGGGAAAATAGAGCCGTTTTGAAAATGCTTTTAGTAAAGCATTTTTAATGGTTTTGTAGATATAAAGCATAACAAATTTTCTTTCTCTATACACTTCAGTTAAATTTTGTTGATGTTTAAAATCTGCAATATTTTAAGTGACATATTTTAAAATATTCCTTTCCATTTCTATTTGTTTTGTTTTTTCTAAGTGAAGCTGCTTTCAAAAAATAACTTTCAAATAGTATATGGAAAAAATTATTTTCAACCTAAAATTTTCTAGATTTGTTTTTTTCTTTCATAATCAGTCATTCAAGGATTCTATAAATTTAACAACTGTCACCATAATGACAAAAAAAAAAAAAAAAAAAAAAAAAAAAAAACTTTTCAAAAAGATTTCAAGTTGCTTATACTAACAGCACAAGCTTATTTTTATTTAAAAAACAACACAAAAAAAAAAAAAAAAAAAAAGTTTTTTTTTTCCCCCCAGGTAATGTTCAGCTATACTGGTAAATCTTTATTTATAAACTTATACTTGTGCCTAACAATTTTTAATGTTGTATTGGAAAATGTTTCAAAACTGACTTATCAGGTTTTTCTTCACCATACACATCACCAATACAAAATTTTACAGAAACATTTTTAAAATTACACAGCTTGAACTTTTTTAAAACAGCTGAAGAGGGTGCTGAAGTGTCACAAGCCTGACCAAGAAACCCTTTAAAATAAACAAATAAAAATAGATTAAAAGAATAAAAAAAATTTGATGTCTGATCATTTTGTCAGATTGGAAAATGGGTTGAGCAGAGAATGTTTTGATACATTGTTGTAGCAATAGAAATTCTTATAAATTTTCCAATATAAGAATTAGCTAATAACAAGTACTACAGCTATTAAAAATAAGACTGATTCTATCATTTCTTTCTATTTATGAACTTGTAAACCAAATATAATGTAAAATTGGACAAGGGTGAGAAATATTTGGACAGAAGCAAAAAGAAACAAAGGATAGATATAAAGCAAAAAAGATGTTAAGTTCAAATGATAGGGGTGGGGGATAACATTTTCTAGACTACAAACAATTTTATTGACTGATCAGCCACCTTCAAATTGTAGAATTCAGTGATCCAATCAGTGTAAGCTCTTGACTTCATTAATATATATTTCCTTTGCACTGTTGTAATATCTTTTACATCAAAGATATAGACAAGAGGCTGAATCTAACAAATATGATTTTATGTTAGCTCAATTCAAATTTGGTACATAAAAAAAAAAGAAAAAGAAAAAAAGGAGTATCATCAGTGGTAGTACCTTTGCAGCAAAGCAGTTGACCCTGTTTTATTCAAGTAAATTGGGATGAGGAACTGTACTGGTCCACAACCTACATCCAACTCACACATGGTTCCAAGAAGTTGCATGGGCACCGTGACAGTCACACCCTGATCAATGGCATTGACCTGCCAGCTAAACTGTGTGAGGGTAGTTGCAAGGGTCTCCCAACCTGACCAGTGAAGGTTTGGTTTGGTTTGTTTTACGGCATATCAGCCTCAATGGGTCATTTAATGTCGACAACTTTTTTTCTTTTTCTTTTTTTTCCTTGGTAATATTTTTGTTTTGTCAAAAATCTATTTCTGGTAATATTTTTATTTTTCAAAAACGTACTGCTGATAATATTTTTTCTTAAAAAATTTATTTCTGATAGTATTTTTTTTCTTCACAAAGTATTTCTGGTATTAAAACCTATTTTTGCACTTTCATAATGTTTTTTTACCTCAGTTTCGGGGGTCAACTATTTGCCTATAGTTGGGACCCTAACAGGTGCTACCACCCCAGGTCAGGGTGGACCTGGGAACACCAGCAATTAAGATGTGGTTCCATGCTTCTCAAAGGCCCCTGATCAGAGGCCTTGCTGTTGGACGTAGTTTATCATCTTACCCTGAACGCAGATGTAGTTTATCGTCATACCCAGGACACTGACCAGTGAAGGGGAATACCTCTTCCTGTGCCAAGCAGCCATTGGCCAGTCATCAGTTTAAATGTAGGAGCTGCATCTCAGGTCAGCAGCTTTACCAGTGGGTAGTGGAATTTCTGAGAGGAGGGACAAAGTAACCTCAACATCCACAGTGCAAAAGGAACTGGCACTATTTTGTCTTGAATGCCACCATGAACCACAATTAGAACAGAAATACGAGGAGTACTGACCACAGCGACACAAAATGCACTAACTGAATAAATGAATGATAGATGATTTTTTTTTTTTTTTTTTTTTAAACAAATTTACTTAAGATCTAAAATACATCTTGGAAAGAAACCAGATCAAGGAACGATTTCAATTGTGACAAGACAAAAAAAAAAAAAAAAAAATCTAATTTGTATTAATTTCATCATTTTTTTTTTTTTTTTTAAACTGAAAAGTATTTAACTTACCAAGCATTGTTGATATATTCAATAACTGGCCAAATATACAACTTTCTGGACTTTTTGAACCAGTGTCACTGGAACAAAAAATATAAGAAATCAGAATAGAAAAATCCAAGGAAAGAAAGACTAATAATAGTGAGTCTTTGATTTTTCATAAAGATTTCTCATTTAAAAAGGAACTGAGAAAATGAAAAAAGGTTGCTTAAAGTGCGTATCTCATTAATATCATGAACATGACTTTACTGAAACAAAAAACTGATACAAATATCATTCGAAATCGCACCAAATTTGGAGTGATACTCCTGAAATTCTTTAATAGTAATTTAGAATTGGAGATATCTTGCTATTTGAATTTTGAGCTTGCATTTATTGGAAAAAAATTTAGTTTAAAAATATATTATATTGCATATCTGTATATTTTTTAAAAGTATAAGTAAATTAGGTAAAGTAACTTAAGATTACAGTAAAACCATGTAGCTACAAAACAGTTGCATAAAACCATGAAATATGCATGCAAATAATAAAAAAGGATGCATAGAATTGATTGAAAATACACACAAGAGAAAAAGAAAAGAAAGATAAGCCCCCACAAAATAACATTTTCATCTATTTACACATACACACTTGATAAACTAATGAAGGTAGGTATACTGACATGTAAAACTTCAGGGCCACGTTTGGTAAATTACTTTTGTTAATTTTACCTGAAAATCAGGATTGATTGGCAGTATTCTTTTCTCAGTTCACTTTATGATCTTTGATGGCCAGAAAACAAGTAACTGCATTTTTGTTAATGTTGTATGGGGGTTAATGCATCTTAAGCATTCAGTGTTGCTGAAAAAAAGGGTAATGCAAAAATACTGGACCACCAGCAAAATTTCACCTTTCAGATCTTAAGTTAATTTTTTTTGTGTGTGCAAAAAATTATCTTTATTATTATGAAAAAGGAAAAACTGTCAAAGTATGGAGTTAGGAATTAAGTGTTGTTGTCTTTGGCTCAAATAAGTGGCTCAAATAAGTGCCTCAATTTGATGTGGCATTAAATGGAACAAGGTCCAGATTTTCTTAATAGGAATTTATTCCCATTGATCTTGGCAGTATTCTCAAAGCTCTTGGAGATTGCATGGTTTTTGTTGGTGCATTTGTTTCTTCAGTACTCACTAAAATGCTTCAATTATATCGAGATCAGGACTGTGTTGGCCAGTCTTCTAAAAGGTGAACATCTTCATCCACAAGAATCCTTTTTTGTTGCACCTTAAACTAATAATTTTCGCAGTTTAGGTATCCATCAACTTTTACCAATAAAACTTGATGCAACCCATTATGTGTCCACCATCAAATTTTACCATCTTTGTGGTACATCATCTTGCATTGTTTCTTTCTCCTACTTGTCTACTTATATATTCTCTTGCATGAGAATGTAACTATTTTGCATTGATCACTAAATATTACTTTCTTTCCACTTTCCAGCATCTCATGTTAGCCATTCTTTTCACCATTTCAGTCTTCTATTCCAATGTTTTTTGGTTAATGTTATTTTTTTTTTGCTATTATACATCTATTCAAGTTGTTTTTTTTTTTATACTCAGCATACTGTATCAACTGAAACTTAATTTTTAAGACTGCATTCACTCCTCACTTGTCTGGCTGTTAATTTTGGATTGCCTACAGATTCTCTCACACTACTTCTTTCATCACTCTTGTCTAACTTTTAGTCTTCCAGTTTTCTTTGCACTTAAAAAAACTTCCAGTAATAGCAAACATCTTTTAGATGGTTTGAACACTGTTTCCGGAAATTCCCAGCTGCATGCTTATCTCTTGAGTTATCTTCACCTTCAAACTCATAACCTTCATCTTGTTTTAGCCATGATTTTAGTGTCAAAATGCAACCTAATGTTCAACTATCATTTGCCGAGTACTGATTTTTAGAAAATTACATATGACTATCATACCAGATCTTTCATTGGTCCAATAGTTTCGCATGGCCCCTCTTTCAGCTTCAAACTGCATAAAGCTGTGTCATGGCTGTTTAAAAGCCTTGTTTTTGTCATATATGAAAATCCAACATGGCACAAACGAAATATTCAGTAAAAAATCTCATTTGTCAGTAACATTTTAAACACCTCATAGAATGTAAATTTCTCAAAGCAAACCTATGCCAAACTGTTTTCCTGAATCCTTGATGACTTGGCTGTCTGAAAATGACAACATCAAGATGAAATAATGGAAACTAACCAAGAAAAACAATTATGCACAAGTTTTCGATCAATCAGTAAACTTCTGGACCTTTTCAGGCGACATTATAGGATCCAGACAGCTATTGTTTGCACATGGAATTATTCACTGGTAATTAATCTTCGATTTGGCTGTGGAAAATGTCACTCGGCAGTTAGCATTAAAAAATTATGGCCAATTTTCTGAGAAAAATCACCGTTTTCTTATGAAAAAATTATTTATTTTCGCTTCAAAATAATATCATTTAAACATCATTTTCTCTTTCATTTGCCATGAACATCATTGAATAAAAGGAATGGCTAAATGGCCCAGCGATGGGAAATACAAAAGATATGCGGCAAAAAAAAAAAAAAAAAAAAAAAAAAAAAGTCATCTGCTAAGTGTTGTTGTCATCACCCAGGGCACAGGGTGTTAAAAACAAAACAAAACACACCAAGCCATTGTTCAAACATAGGTTATATCAAGCCCTACCAATGTTGACCATTTTTTTTTCAAACTTTGCTCTTATCTGGGAGGGGTGGATTTTATTACAACTAAACGGTTATTATTTGATTTCCTTCAAAACTCTCAATGTTATGTCTAAATTAGTTTAATTATGATTTAGGCTAATTTAAAAAAAAAAAAAAAAAAAAAAAAAAAAATTTTTGTTTAGGACTAGAAAAAAATGAAAAATTTTCACTATTTTTTCACATTTTACCCCCTGAAAAATAATTTTGAGTCATTTACACCAGTAAATTTTACTTTTAAATGAAAGAATATATCCTTTGCTTTCAGAAAATATCTAGTTTCACGGTTTTCAGATCAAAAGTTTCCTTGATATTTGCTTAAATGATAAAACAGTCATATTTCAATATTTTACCCCTATAAAAGTATGAAAATCCATTTTTTCAGAGAAAATAAGCTGTGACAAAAGGACTTTTGCCATTTTTGTGATGATTTTCACTTGGGATAGAAAATTTTTTACCATAGCAAACATAAATTGACTTTATTTAAATTCAGTGAGACTATAGGAAACCTCAAACAGCTGTGGTATATCTTGTTAGATGGCACCTACAAAAATGCAACATTTTCTTCCAGGTCCACAGACACTACTGATAAAAACATACTGCTAAACAATCTTAATAAATTAAAGATGTATAATCAGTTCATGTACTTGGCACAAAACTTTTGTGCTTCAGTGTATATAATAATATTCTATATGACCGATTTTTAAAAAAATTTGATGCTATATATTCCAATATTTTATTTTTATAATTTGTATTAATTTTTTTTTTAACACAAATGACAAAGTCACAAAGACAAAACAGTCAAGCTAATAAAAAATATTATGTTATTCTTCAGATATTTAAAAGTAATTCACATAATTTAATACCAATTTTAATCATTTTAATCCAAAAAAAAAAAAAAAAAAAAAAGCATTTTTTTCAGTTGAGAAATATGAATCTAGAAACAAATTTGTTAGTTAAACAACTAAAGAATTTTCCTATAATAAAACTAACACCAGTTCTCATAAGATCACCAAAGTTAAGCAACATCAAGACTGGTTAGTATCTAGATGGGTTACTGTTTGTGAATACCAGGATGTGCAGGTGGTGTAATGGATAATGGCCTAGAATTGGAGAGCAGAGTTCCAATTCCAGTTGGGTTTGTTACATTTATTTACATGCAAATACCCTTGGGAAAGGTATGAATTCATTTCTCCCACCAGCTATGGGTTAATTAGTAGAACTTGTTTCAGTGAATTTTTTTTTTTTTTTTTCCAAAAGATTTTTACAATATAAAAATATTTTCTGGTTTTAAATAACATGCAAAAGGTTGATAGGCTGTAAAAAAAAAAAAAAAAAAAAAAAAAAAAAAAAAAAAAACAAATCCTCAATCCAACCCATAATAAATTGATTTGAACCATGATAGCCATAATATTACAAACAAATTATATGGAGTTACTAAAGAGAATTAACTGAAACAGCAATATCCAAAAAAGGATTGGCAGGTGGAATTAGAAAAATCTACCCCCGTGGACTAAAGTGTTTCGTTAAAAATTCCAATGTATATCACCTGAAGAAGGTCGGGGTGTATAACAGTCGAAACATTGTGAATATGGCAATAAAGATGAGAACAACAATCCAAATGATGTAAATAGTGTAAATTATATTTAGTAAAAACTTCATTATGCATCTATATATTTGACATAATTGTCAAAAGATTAGAAAACTATTTCCTAAATTCTTAAAATATTAGGTTGTCCCAAAAGTTCGTAAACACTTGCGAAAAATTGAATTTTTATGCAATTTTTAATTGTTTTTTTACTTTATTGTTAATTTTGAAAAAATTTTATTTCATTAAAATTTTTATTTAATTGTTTTTTTGCGTTTATATTGTTATAGTGATCTTCATCTTTGTATTCCAGATGGCAATTGATAAAATTGAGCTGCAAGTTTTGATTCGTTACTGATGGAAGCGAGGTCTTTCAACCAGAAAAGCTGCAGAAGAGATTTGTGCTGCCGAAGGTGAAGGAACAATTGCATATGCAGCGATCTCAAAGTGGTATAAGCGTTTCGATTCTGGTGACATGAGTCTTGAAGATAAGCCTCGTTCGGGACGGCCGTTAAAGTTGGATGATGGAGACTTGCAAACCAGATTGGACATTGCGCCTTCATCGAGCACTTGAGAATTGGCTGATGAGCTTGGAGCTGGCAAATTGACAATTCACCGACACTTGAAGCAACTTGATTTTGTTCACAAAAAGCCGCGCCAAGATCCGCACGAACTCACCGAAGCACAAGTCAACAGACGAGTTGAAATTTGCCGTCAATTGCTCAGCAATCCATTGGATGAGTGTCTTTGGAAGCGCATTGTGACATCGGACAAGAAATGGGTCTATCTGGTCCAGCACAATCGAGACAAGCAATAGGTTCAGAAAGGGCAAGAGACACCGTCGGTTCCAAAACAAGATCGATTTGGCAAGAAAGTCATATTGTGCATTTGGTGGAACTTTGAAGGAATCGTGCATTTTGAGTTGGTTCCGAATGGTCGTGCCATCAGTGCTGAACTTTACTGTCAGCAACTGGAGTGGGTCTACGAAAAGTTGAAGCAAAAGTACCCGGCTCTGATCAACCGAAAGCGCGCTTTGATGCAGCAGGACAATGCCAAGCCACACACCGCCAGGAAGACCTAAGACAAGTTTGAAGAGCTGGACAGCGTTGAGGTTCTGCCGCATCCAGCCTACAGTCCTGACTGTGTTCCATCAGATTACGGTCTTTTCCGCTCAATGCAACACTTTCTGAAGGGCTGCCGATTCGACTCGTTTGATGAAGTCGAGGATGCGTGTCAAGAATTCTTTGATTCGAAGTTGGCTGAATGGTACTTTCACCAGATCCGAAAGCTTGCAGATTGATGGCAGAAAGTCTTAATAATGGTCTTTATTTTGAGGAATAATTTGTTGTTTTTGTTATTACTTGGTGAGTAAAATTTCAATTTTTTGCAAGTGTTTACAAACTTTTGGGACAACCTAATAATACTATCAGTCAGATTTAATCTTTGTTTTTATTTCCCTGTGATTGTTTTCAATAATTTTACAACAGTCACATTGACACTTTGGTTACTTTGTTCATCTAAACTGTGATAATTTTATAACCCCCAACTACCTCTTAACTTAAACTACTATAGCATTTATTTTATGGCTTCTCAAGACACATACAAGAGCAGTATGTTTTATCACAACTTCAGGAAAGATCTTGATTCTGTGAGGGAAGCAGCATGTATTTTGCAATAGGCTATTAATTGAACATTAGTTAAAATATTGAGCTTTCAGTAAAATAATTCAAAAACTTGTTTAGATTTTAACAGGAATAAAGATAACTAAGTTTTTTAAACATTTGGAATATGATTCTCTTATGCATTAAATATCCTAATTAAAAAAATTAATATATCAATCTCTAACCCATGCTTTTAAAAAAAGTAAAGGGTAAATAAGTACACACTTTGAAATAATCCTTCATTTTCTTATCACCAATGAAGTGGATCATAATGGATTAGAAGTGAACTAAGTGACCCTGAAAGAACAAGATTAACTAAAGAGGTTAGAAACATCTGCTGTGAACTGAGTATAAGTTGTTTTTATTCATAACATAAGAGTTAGTAAAAATTAGTCTATTCTTACATACAAAGATTATCAAATATAATAATGAACAGTTATTTTTTTTTGTTTCTCAGTTCATAACTTGCCTCATAAAGCAAACTAAGAATTATCAGTACACCAGAATTCTGCTGCTTGAACTGCACAATTAACTTGCAAAAGTTAAGCATAATATACAAATATGACACTGATACTAGGCAGAAATATCAATCCATACATCTATTTCTGACATACTAAAGCAAAAATTGAATTATGTACAAATTTTTTTTTTTAGATATTTAAAAGATAAACATGAAACAAACAAATAAAAAAAAATAAAAAAAAAAAAACGGTCTTCAGTAATGTGATATCCTGCTATTATAGTAACACAAAGCATGTTCATTTTCAGGTTTTGGAAAATAGATAAAGATTCCACCAGCTGCAAATGCTTAATGAAATCCTTGCATTTGCTGACTAACTTTTGAAAATACTGAAAATAAGAGGTTTCATATTTATGAAATATGCTCCAATCTCAGTTCCATATGTAAATCCAATCACTAAATTGAGATCTATCAAAATACTACTGTCAACAAATAATGTTCCCACCAATTTTGTGTTCCACAAGATTTTGTGTCCAGTAAGTACAAGAGTCCATGGTTATTTAGTGATTTTTGTTGTCCTGGAAATTTTAAATAAATTTAAGTATACTAACATTAAATACATTTTACTTTAATTACATCAGTACCTTTTTTTAATACATGTTCTTCAGTGGTGGAGGATCAATAATGGACTGGTGGATTACAGTACTGACAGATGAGGAGTGCACAATACTTACCGTACTCCAAACACTGGCAACCCATACTATGTGAGTGATTAAAGAACTGTATTTTCCCTTTATGTAATATATGGCAAGGTGTTAATTGACAATATTAAGAAAACTAAGGAGGCAGCTTAAAATCTTAAGTCTTTTAGGAAGCTAACAAATTTTTATTGCAAGAAAAGAAAAGCAATAATTTCGATAAATTAATTGCAACAATTATATACTAAATCTGGTTCTTTTGTGTTTTCCTGTTCAACATTGCTCACGAATAAGGTAATATGGCATATTTTAGTAGCAATTAATATATATATATATATATATATATATATATATATATATATATATATGCCTTTAAAAATTAATATTATGTATTTAATTTTAATATATAAATATTTGAGCCTCTGAAAATATCTGACTTAAGTTTGACTCTTTATGACATTGACCTATGAAAATAATTCAACGCTATTCCAAAATAAGCTGACCAATTTAATCTCTGAGTAGGGCTTTGTCATGAAGCGGCAGCGGAACACATGATTAACTTACCTGATATATGGTAGATAAGGTGTGACATGTTTTTGTGATACAGCAATTATGTATGTTGTGATGAAGGTGAGGAGAGATAGAACCACTAAAGACAATGGAAAAATTTCTAAGCCCATCAAAAGCATCTGAAACAAAAGGAAAAGATTCTGTCATTAATTACACAATAGCAGAAACAAGAGAAGACAAAAAAATACTTCCTTCATTCTGTATTCTAAGAAATAACAGAGAAACCATTAGAGATTTGGCCATAAGCAGAATTTAGTTTATTATTCATATGCAGTGTTACTCACATTCAGCCATCAGAATTTACATGGAACAACTCGATGGCATACTAGACACATCAATTCAATAATCCCATTAAAGACATTTATTTCAATGATTTTTCTATAAAAAGCAAAAAAAAAAAAAAAAAAAAAAAAAAGGAAAAGTTAATTAAACTACAGATCCTTATTTTTTTATTATAATTTATCAATGTGAAGTTTTAATACAGCATAGTAACTTATTTCATTCAGTTTAGTTGTAAGCCACTCACTTTTTTCAGATATCTATATCTTTTAACCATTAAAAGTTTTCAAAGTAAAAAAAGCAGAAACTAAAATGCTTTTTTTTTTTTTTTTTTAATCATTTCACCCCAAGCAAGGCAGTAATGCCACTAGAACGCAAGGGAGTTACAGGAAGTGAAAGAGAATGAGAAGACCGAGAATGGGGAGGATTGAGGAAAGGACAAAAAAAAAAAAAATAAAAAAAAAAATAAATAAAAGGAACAAGAAAACAGAAAATAGCAATTGACGTATTTGAATTTTTGAAGATTGTAGTTATCAGGGAAGCAAGAAATCAGAACAAAGTTTCACAGGTGGGAAGTGTGAGAAAAGAAATTGCTAGAGTAGAAGTGGTCTAGCTATTTCAACAGTAAAATGGTGGAAACTCATTGCTAATCTAGTAGCACACTTAAATTCATGTAGTTGGACACCAGGAAAAAAAAAAGCTTGTCAGAGCAGTTGCCATAAAAATATTTGTAGAAAAGACAGAGGAAAGCCACACCATGTCAGTGAGAAGGTGACTGAAGTTGAGATACTTGGTCACAATCAATTACATTATAAACCCTTCTTTGGATTTTGTTAAGAATCTAGAGATGTACAGCTATAGCACAAGACCAGATATGACAACAGTATTCAATGCACAGATGAATGGTAGATTTATAAATGTGTAAGATGGATTTTGACAAAGATTTTCTGGCACGACAGTAAACCAACTATTAACCGTGAATGAACATTACATAATATGAACATGCAAGTTGTTTCAGATTGGTCCAAATAAGCATTAAAATTAAATTAATTTGAATTTTAAATATGCATTATACTCTTTCAAGCTAAACTTTAAAAATACAAGGAAAGATAATCATCTATACATTTCTTTTAGTTTAGAAAATTGCAAAGATTTTATATGATTATACCATGTAGTGATGAATTATTTCTCTGTATCTATAAACCTCCACATGCTGTGACCCTTCTGAACTTCCTGTTCTTTGAAACTTAATAGATTGTATTTTTGCCATCTCTTCCAAACCCTTCTCCGCTATCCGTTCAACTCAAGCTCACCAGGTAGGTTATGCATTGTTTTCCTATATCCCTCTTGCCTTTGATCGATCCTGTTAGTACAAAGTCTTATTATATGACCTAGAAATCTCTCTTCCTGGTATTAAGTATGTGTCCTTTTTATTTCAATTGTCTCTTGAATGTCATTGTTGCTTACATGTTCAGTCAGCAGCATTCTCAGCATCCTTCTGTAGAACTACATTTCTCTTGCTTCAAGACTGTGAGGAGATTGTCCAGGATTTACTGTCATATAGGACTGATATTGCATAACTGTTCAGTACTTTCTTTGTTTCTAAGGAAATTTTTCTGTTTTTTAATACTTTGCTTAGCTTATGGGAGGCACCTTTCACCATCCCATTTCTAACAGCTAGAAAACAATGTGCCTTCAGATTTCAGTGTTGCACATTCTGTCCTCTATTAAAATGCTTCCCAGATATTTAAATTATTGTACTTGTTTGATTTTGGTATTTAAAATTTGTAATTTTCATATTGAGCTGTTCCTTTTGCTAATAAACATGTATTTTGTATTCATACAATTGATGTTTAGTCCTTTCTTCTTGCTTTCCTTCACTATCTTCTGTAGGAGTTCTTGCAGTTTCCTTTCTGTATCTGCCATCAGCACTGTGTCATCTAAACCCTTACACTAAATAAAAGTATAAAACCTGTAACACACAAAAGTAATTAAAGTTGTAAGCACTAGAATTATTTGTATACTTGGAATACAAGACATTTTCTAACAGCTAGAAAACAATTTTCTTGGCATCAAATAAATAAATGTCTGCTATGACATAATAGTTCTATTGTTTTCAAACTTTAAACCTGTTATTTTTCAGACAAAAATTGATATGCATTTAAATTAACCTGGATTGCATGCCTAACAAGGTAGTAAACTACCAAATAAGTTGTTAATATTGTCTATTACTAATCTTTAAGAACTTGAGAAATAAGGGAAGAAGATAGTTTCAGATAAAAAAATAAAAAAAAATCATACGCACAAGCTGTCTTGTGATTTTCAAGAAAAATAAACTTTTATTAAAAACAGTCTATTATATGTAGGACTTACACTAGTAATTTGTTAGTATTAGTTTTTATGAGAAAAATTTTTCCTAGTTACTGAGAAAAGGTATGAAATAATCATGACTTTAGAGATAAAAAAAAACAGTTACAAATATTTAGAAATCAAATTGATTTAAAAAAAAAAAAAATTTTAAGTGGAAGCATTTGAAATTTAGTGACCTATACAATTTTTTAAATTTATACCTTTTTTTAACATACCTCATTATCAATAATAATGCAAAAAAGATTAGAAACCTGACAATACAAAGATTAAAGTTCTTAATTATATTTGCATGATGTACATTCTAAGAATAGATAACAATTGTTCTTTCTTCAAAATGTGTAAATATTCAGAAAGATATTAATTTAAAATTATAAGGTTATATAAGGCACTGAGACAAGGGGAAGATAGATAAACAGTTAAATATAGCAATAAGCTAATGATTATCTTTAGAAAAAAATATTTATTTGATGGTTTACAGAAAATTGTTACATTAAAACGTTCAGGAGGTAAAGTACACAATCTATTAATTACAACCAGATTTAAGTTTCTTAAAAATACAAACCTAACAAGGAATTTAAAAATAACAAAAAAGATTTATCATAAGAATTACAATAGCACACAAAAGTATTGGACACATCAGATTTAAGAAAATCCAAATTTCTATTACTGCTAGTAACCTAAAACTTCTCAGTTTGTCATATTTGGAACTTGCTAAACCACTCAGAAGATTATTGTATAGCCAATCATTCCAGCCCCAAATGCCTGTTTAATTTAGCACATCAATTTGACTGAACCAACTTTAAAATGATACAAACAGCTCTCAATTTATTTTAAATACAAGTGAAATATGATTGTGAAAAAGAGATTACTAACATTCTATGCCTAGGAGTTTGTAAAAATAAATTAAAAAAATATTTGGGAACTCTTATGAACTTAATATTCATAGGATAATTTCTAAATCTAGCTGTATCAGAAAAAAAATATTCCTGGATTTGACTATTAAAAAAAAACAAAAAAAAACTTACAGTCACAAGGTGCATCTGTAAACCTTTAACCTGTACCTTCCTTCACAATCTCACCTAAGATAATGTAATGCTTTCAGTATTAGGTAAAGAGACATCCCTCTCTGAATATTTACAAATCTTACATTAAATAAAACCCAATTATATTCTCCAAGTTGATGAATTTTTAGTTTATTATGGATTTTCAAAGGTATGCTTTGTAGACAATTAAATCTTATAAATTTACGCTTTTGCAGCTCAATACAAATACAAAATGCTGTTCAAAAGGGGTTAACAATTACAGATATTCAACTACTATTGGTCTGTACAAAGAGATTTTGTTATTGTAGTAAGCATTAAAAGCATCTGGTTTTGACTAACTTCATTCAAAAAGATAACATATTGTGACAGCTGTCATCAGCTTACATCTTTAATTTTGTTAAAATTGTTATATTTTTGTTTATTGAAATTTTGTTATTATGAAATTTTTAGCATTGTTATATTAAAAAAACAAAAAAAAAATAGTTTATGGAAATGATCTCTGTACAGATTGCTCACTAAACTTAAACCATGATTGAAAAATCAAGACATTACTTCAGAATAAACATACAATGCAGAAGATAACACAATAAAATTACACAAATTACACAACCTTGGTTATGTTAGTCGTTTTAATGTGTAGCTTCCACATTAAATGGAAAGAAAGAAAAAATAGCAGTCAATTTCCTGGAAAAGGCACCAAATGCAGTTATTTACCGAGAAAGATAAAAGTTCTTACAGGATGGAATTATAGTTACATAAAAGATGAGAACAAAATTATTTGTTCTGTAAGAAAATTTTTTTTTTTTAGTTAATCCAAACAAAATTTCATTTACTCAATATACAGAAACTTTTGCAAGACAAGCTTAGTTAAAGAAATTTAAACATAATTGCCTTTCATTTGTTTAAAACCTTTATTCAAAGTATAAAAATGAACTCTTTAAAAAGATATTTTTACACTTCAAATTACTTTATTTTCCTCACAAATTTCCATTTAAATAATATTTTCCTAAAAATCTTAATCTTTTCCTCTAAAGAACTGTTCAGATATACTAGAAAACATTAGAAAAGTTCAAAAGTCATTAAATTTTTAAAATTAGATAACTCAAACATTTTTTCACATTGGTATAATTCTTTGTTACAGTAGACAATTTACTGTCCCAAATTTTCAAGTTTGTATATTATTCAAATAAACAGTAGTTTTGAAAAATTCCAATTCAACATGTTTTATCTTTTCTTAGCCAAATGGAAATAACTCATTTTGATGATTTTATTGTTTAGCATAAACCAAACTTAAACCTGTTTAGAAATATTGATCAATAACAATTCATGCCTTGAGACATGCATACATTTCCAAAATCTGTCCAGATAAATTTTAACTTACCAAAACCAAAGTTTAAGAACTACTAGATTATTTATATTCCAAAAATAATGCTTCCTATTTTTTTATTTTGGCCTATGACAACAAAGCAGTAGAGGTTGAACCTTCTTGTTAATAACCCGTCATTTTTTTTTTGCTTTGTTACAGATAGTAGCCAAGCAGTAGTTTGCAAGATAATGTCCGACATGAAAGTGCACATGAAGCAGAAGTACGTCATTGAATTGCTCTATGCAGAAAAAAATAGCAAATTGCTGAATGTTTGCCGAAACTAAAAAATGTATGTGAGCAGTTATAATGTATGGCAACAGTGATGTGTTTGAAAAAGTTGGTCAATTTTGCTGGTACATATTTTTTATGAAAATGTCATCATCATTGGCAGTAAGCATGTGGAAAAAAAATAGGGTTTTGTAGCAGAAACTTTACTCTATCCAATATAATTATTGTGCTCTTTGTATCTGCTGCATTTTCCTTAGAAATAAATTAAATACATTACTTTCTGCATGTTCCTCATATTATGCTGCTTGTTTATATGCATTACCATTATGATTTTTTTACATTGATCAGAGTGTAGTATCTGCCTGATCCCCAGCCTTTCTAAACTGGAATCGAAAAAGGAGGAGGAGGGGGGGATTGAAAAAGATGGTTTGAAAAAGGTGGGAGGTAAAAGGAAAAATACATACATACACACACACACACACACACACACGAGAGAGGTGTTGGAGAGATGAATATGAAAGAGGCTTTCTGGCAAGATGTAAAGAAGCAGTGAGTGAAAGGTTAAAAGGCTGGGAGATAAAAAGGAGTAAAAATTACAATACATTAAAATTCTTTATGGAGAGAGAGCAAAATAAAAAGAGAAAAATGCAATAAACATTTGTGCATTCACAATTCCTTATCTGCATATGAAGCTAATACATGCTTGTATAACATTTACATAAAAAAAAAAAAAAAAAAAAATATGAAAAGGAAAATTAAAATGAACAAGTCAGAGAATATGATATGTGCAAATGTTGAAAGAATAATTGTCAACAACCCACAGAATTTTTATGCATCCAGCAAGTATAAAATAAATCTGTAGAACTGAAAAGGCTTTAAAAGGATTGGGGGTGGGGGAGATTTCATCAAATCTCTTAAACAGAATATTATAAATGTGACAATTGAAAAGAAAAAAAAAAAAAAAAAAAAAACTGACTTACTCTGGTGTGAAATTTGAAAGAAATTTACAGTTATTAAATGACATAAGAAATAACAGCACAGAATACAACATTTATAAAAGAAACTTGTACAAAATTTTCCTTTTCAAACAATTCAGCAAGATAAGTTCTAATTATAATTCTGTTTGGTTCATACAAACAATTATAATTATCAACAAAATGTTAATTTAGTTCAATTCATTTCACTGTCAAAAGGAGTTGAGAAGCACAGCAAATTCACAGGCAAAGCTGGGCTTGTTTAGACAAACCAAGATGAGATAAATCTTTTATTTTCAAGAAAAGTACAAAATCATGGTTAATGCCATTAATTTTGTGATAACCTTTCACAAACATCTATAGAAAGATAATCAGATATCTCTCTAAATTTTTAGAAACTTTTCTGCTTTATTTTCCTTCTGCTTCCCCCCATTCTTTTTCTTCTGTTGCTTCATTTTCATCATCATAGTAGTCATTGTCAGTGTCTTTGTGAATTTCTGCTTTCTTTTTTTTTTTTTTTATTTAAGTTCAGCTCCCAGCAGACTTTCAGCTGTGAAAGCCAAATTCCTTCTGCCAATGACTTTCACTTGTGAAAGCCTAATCCTTTCTACGTCAGACAAACCTGACTTCTTAAATAGCCACTAATCAGCTTCGAAAAGGACCAGTAATTTAATACCCTGAGTTTGTAACTTCATAAAAAGAAAATCACAAATGTATCTTTACACCATGTCTGTTTGCAAACTTGAGCAGATTTTGAAGTCATAAATAAAACTAGAGCCTTTTTACTTTCTTTTTTACAAATTTGAAAACCAAATTTTATACATGTATCATTTTCATAAATCATCAGGCTTCATTTTTGTGGTACTTTTACATCAACTTTTATTAAAGCAATTTTTTTTTTTTTTTTTTTTTTTTTACTAAGTTTGCCTTCATTATATTTTTTTTTTTTACTAAGTTTGCCTTCATTATAGCATATTTTTTTTAAAAAGAAAAAAATGTTAATAAATTTCTTCTTTTAATAAATGTTTTTTTTAAACACTCCCCTCAAAAGAAAGTGTAATACAGTGTAACCCGGATATAAGAGAGTTGTCGGGACCAGAGAAGAAGTCTCTTATATCCGGGTTTGGTCTACTTTACATACATTAACACAGGCTCTAATTTGGGACCAGAGAAAATCTCTTATATCCGGGTTACACTGTAAATTGAAACAAACAAACCTAGTCTATTATTTTTTTTTTATTTACTCTTTAATTATTTTTACAGTACTTTTTTTTATGATAAATCTGTATAGCTTGCGTTGAACTTGAGTGTCAAGGTCATGTAATATGATTTTGAACTCATTCTTCATATATGTAAGATTAAACCAAGAAAATGATTCTGTAGATGACCATCCCAGATATTTCTGAAATCCAACAAAAGTCCTTAAATCAAGCCAAAACTTTATGTTATAGCTATTCAGAGAACACAAGCAACACCATAATGTACAGAAATCTCTAAGAAGATCTTCATAAAAATTAAAAATGTACCAGATTTGAACAATCAACCAAGATTATATATTTATCTTATTCTTATTTAATTATAGTGCATATAGTCAATTGTAGTTTAATATCTAGATTAGTAGTTTAGAAATGAATTGAAGATTGTTTATTCAATTGTTTGTCTTTAAGATGAACTGAGGATTATTACTACTTGGAACTTAAAGGGATGCTAGTTTAAAAAAAATAAAAATAAAAACCTCTATATGAATTACAGAGAAATTTAAGAGAAAAATCAAATCAAGTATATTTTTAAGTAACATCTGAACAGTCATTACATGATCAACTGATATGGAAAAAAAAAAAAGATGTACCTGCTAACCTCCAGAAATCAGAGAGTGACCCCACCCCATCAGTTTATCATAAGTACGGACCTTATATATTTTTTCTTTTTAATGAGCTTGACGCTTTTAATAAGCTTAATCTCTAGTAGTCCAAGAACGCAAATGTGAGGCACCCAGTTAGGATCAAACTTAGCACACAATTTGATAAATTATAAATACCAGCTATGGAAGAAGATTTTTAAAAAATAGTAAAGCTCAAATCAAAATGTTTGTTATTTAAATGCGAATATTTTTTTTTTTTAATTTTCCCAAAACTGAAAATAATGTTAAAAAACCACTTGTAAAAAAAAAAAAAAAAAACTTTACCATGAAAGTACTTAAAAATAGCCGACTTCTTTAAAGTTAAAAATATTCCTTATTCTTCCTTCATTATTGTTATCTTTCGATTATAATTATTTTATGTTGCTGTTTAGTTTAGTTTATTTAATTATATGAAAATAGCAAAGTAAGTATCTTAAAAAAAAATAATTAAACTCTTTATTTATTGCTGAACTACTATTCAACACTCGTAGGAAAAATATTTTGTAAATAAAGAATGAAAAATGGGTTATTTTTCTTTCAATATTTGATTCATCTCTTTTGTTTATATTTTTAATTGTTTATTGTTTCTAAAAATCACATGAATTTCTGCAGCAAACTTCACATTTTTACTCCCTTGTGACAACTTGACTTTTTTTCTTTTTTTATTGTTGTCCTATATCCCCCGACTCTTTTTTTCAGGTAGCACAGGTCAAATTGGCAAATAAAGAAAAGAAACAATTTCAATTAATGCTTTTTTTTAAAGCATTAATTGAAATTAATAAAGTTATCCCACTTGCACAGAATAAAAAAAAAGAAAATTGTATGTCTGTAAAAAAAAAAAAAAAAAAAAAATTTTTATTTCCACTTGATTAATTCAAATTTCAAATCGGTGATTTATTGACACGGATGTCCTTAATTTATTTGATAAAAAGCAATTTTGAATTTAGGATTCATGATTGAAAAAAATTACATTTTTTTTTTTTTCTAAACAGGATTGATTCACCAATAAATGCTCTACTACTCTCTACTTACTGATAAAAAAATAATTCCGAAAGTACACGCAAAATATTTTATTATTTTTCATTGTCATAGTTTCAGATTTTTCAATAAAGATAAATTTTACTTTTAAAATAAACGTCTCAACCTTGTCTCTTCAAAACTTTGAAAAAAGGAAAGCCAAAAAAAGGTTATTCGAAAAGAAAGAGTATTTTTAATATACTAAAAAAGTATAAAATCAATGCAAGATAATAAAAAAAGTGATAAGGTAAGGAAGAATAAACTAATGAATTGACAGACATTGTCATTTAAATGGATAAAAAAAAAAAAAAAAGACTGAATAACACGCAAAATTCAACAAATTTAGAGATTAAAATGTACACACATAAAAGACTAAGATGAGAATTAAAAAAAAAAAAATGTCTTTTTTAATGATTTTCAAGATTAATAAAGTAAAGTGTTTCGATATATTGGCGCAACTCAATCTTTTTTTCTTTTTTACTTTATTTATTGCCTTGTCACGTGCAATCAGCTTAGTAAATAAATAGATTGAAAATGCACAGGTAGAAAATGATACAAAATGAAAACATGGCACTAAAGTAAGACCTAATTTTTGTATTTAAATTTACCTCATTTTCACTTACAGGTGGCAACAGGAGAAATGGTTATTTTATTGATCATTAGTAGCACATGTAGGTAGATAATAAATAAATAAATAAAAAGGAATACACCCTTTAAATACGATTACGATATTGAAGTACAATCTTGAAATAACGACATTAAATGTAGAAATAAAAATTTTTATTTTATCATTTTATTACAAAATGATAAATGAAATATTAAGTTTGTTAAAAAAAAAAAGACTTTTAGGAGGAGGGGAACCAAAATCTTTTGTAGTAAGAAAATAAATAGTAAATAAAAACCAAGATCATCAAGAAAAAATACTTTATTTAAGAAACTGATTGGCAGTTCCAATATAATGTTCTCTTTTTTTAAAGATTCCTTTAAAGTTTAGATTTTAAAGTTAAAATAGAAATAAGTAAAAAAAAAAAAAAAAACTGACATTTATCAATCTGACAGGTAACTGTTTGTTTCACCGAGTGAACAGTAACAGTAAACAAATAAAAATCTGTGATTCCATTTCAAGACTAATTTTTTGCTTAATATAAATGAAATATGTATCTAAAAATATAATCAGACAAAAAGGAAATTAAAGGGCGAATTTTTTTAAAAAGTGAAATCTAATTTTTCAAATATGAAAATGTTTTGAATGAAAAATAAACGTGGAAAAATTACCTACAGGTTTTTTTTATTTTTGTTTATTTTTTACCTTATGTTTATTTTTAACTTTTTTTTCTGTCATACGAGTCATTTTTTAAATAAATATGAAAGACCTTATTTGTTCAAAACGTAAGCCAAGACAAATAAGACATTTCATTTATTTTCTCGGAAAAAAGCTTGCTTAAAAATAAAATATGGTAGAAAAGAAAACAAGCATTTTTTTTACGCGCAACTAGAATACAAATTTCCGACCTTACCGAAAAATAAAATTTACTAACAAAAACTTATCATTTCATTAGTAAATAAAAGATCTCACCTTAGTTCTTAATAGGGTACTTTGCCAACACAAACAATGGATTTAGTTATCTTTCTTTTGGCACAGCAGTTGAATAAATTTTTTAAAAAGTTGTAATAATGTCAGCTGTCTTTAAAAGAGAAAGACTACTAACACAAGAAGCATTCTTTTTCAATAGTCGGTGGCCGAACTGAGAAAATGCTGTGTTGACAAAGATTCATGTGACAAAAAAAAAAAAAAAACACCACTAGCAAAGTGTCTCCGCCCCTTCCTTTTAAATATTTTTCATTTCCTCTTCCTTTCGCTTTTGTATTTAGCTTTGCTCTTTTCTTTACATACAAACATTTCTTAATCTTATTTTTGTTGTCTTCATCTGTTTAGGAGGTAATGAATTCCGGAAACTTCCGGAAATTCTCGAATAATGCCGAATTTTTTTTTTTTTAAATCACTTTTTTCATTTTTTTTAAATAATTTCTTTTTATTTCAGTATACACTTCTTTCACTACAGTTTTAACTTGTTTTCCATTGTTATCTCGCCATGTTATCTATTTGTGCGTTTTTTTTTTAAGTATCCATTGGCATTAATTATTATTTTATAAACAAAAAAATATTAATTTGGTACCTCCAATAATTCAGTATATACCTAAAGTTTAAAAAATGAATTTTCATAAATGATAATATTCATTATTACACATTTTCAAGCAAAAGAAAGAATTTAGTAATTGTTTTGTTGGAAGTGCTGATTTTCTCAGGAACAGTTAAAAAGAGACTAGTTGATTTATATGGGGTTCAGAAAGTAAAAAATAAAGTATTTGGTTGTTGAGGCTAAAACTCGTAGTGGCAGCGATTAGTACTAATTATTACAGGTGCTGTCCAGAATAAAGCAAACTGAACCGAATGTACAACACAATAATGAAGCAAGGCAAGTTAAAATGAAGACAAAGATTTGTTTATGAACACTAACACAACAATTTATTATTTGGGTATTTCATACATCGTTTTCGTATGGTGTTGTAGTATAAATAATTAAGAAGACCCTTGAAAAAAAAAGGTTAAGTTCACACACATCTAAAATTTAGGTGCGTTTACTTTAATAAAAAAAAAAGCTTTGAAAGGGGAACACAGGTGTGTTTTAAATAAATCTCTGAAAATTGAAATGTACAAAGACAATACATTGAGGTGTGTGTAATATAATTAAAACTATGAAAATGGAAAAGTTCCAAGACAAAACACACATTAAGGTGTGCTTAATACCACTTTCTTATCAATGTTGAATTTTGTACAAATCTGTGCAAAAAGTGGATCACAGAGCTTACCCAGCTTCATACATATTTTCAGAAAACCTCAATTTCTGATTGGTCACTTAATATTTAAATCATGTCCAAATAACATTAACCGAGTTCTTGACCTGACAAAAAATAATTCTGCCAAAATCTGTCAATGCTTTCTCGATCATGTCACGTGATTACGTTGATTATAAATACCAGACACAAGTTCATTCCCTCTCTCTTCCTTGATTTCTCTCATTACAAAATGTAGTTGTAAAAAAGGATTTGTGTCTTGGCCATGTGTGTTAGACACTATAAAAATGTATTCACACACGCACACATACACATACGTACAAAATTTTCCAAACTACATGAGAAACATACAAAACTTTTCAAATTTCATCTCAAACTACAAATATTCAACTACAAGCAATGGAAACTTAATTACAAACATTACAGAACATTCAACTCTTCTAAAGCTAAAAGTTTATTCAGAATTTTCTCAGCTTTATAATTCTTTCAACTCTCTAACAGTAAACATCTTGAGCAACCAGTTCAACTTTTGTGAGCTCGGATGAAATATTTCCTTAGTAAAAACTTTAATTCAGTCAAAGGGACATAACACCAACAAAAATAGTAACCCCCTATGCTTGTAAATCATTATACAAAAATAAATATTGTTGTTGTAATAAAACCATTTTGTGTTCCTTCTTGTTGTTTCTCTTGTTGCTTTTGCATTTGCTTACACATTTGTAAAGTAAAAAATGTATGGGTTGATTTAGGCCATCAATACCGCTACAGATTCATTGTTGAATCTACATCAGAGAAGCATGAAGTGGATCAGTAAATTGGTTGAGTTCACAATGTGAAATCCATTTGCCAACTTCCTTGTTTGCTTTATGGTGCATATTTATAGCTTCCCTTAAGCAGGTGCTGGCACACAAAAATGTCCCTCGAAAATTAGAGGGAAATGCTGTCAGTAGTCGATTAATAATTTGTATTATATCTTGAATGTTTTCAACACTACCGACAGTGCCACTCAGAGCCTATGATTTTGGTCATTCAACTCCTGACTCTTGAGATATATCTCATGCATCCTCACTTTAAATTATAAAAGATGAACCATTATACACTTCTCGTTTAATTCTAAGACTAATTTTCCATTACTTTAACAACAAAATTACCTCGTTGAATTTTGCATTTTCAAATGAAGGCTTATGAAAGCCCCAGTTTTTAATTTCTTCCTATATAACCTTTGCATATACAAATACAGATGTGAAGAGACAAATGCTAATCCCTTAAACATTCATACCATATCCTGAATGAATTTACCAATAGAAAACAGTATTTCTTGTTTTCCCACCTGAGGATGTGGACAGCTATGCTGATGATATAGGTATTCGTAGTTAGGATAAGTATCTTAAACAAAAACTCAGCATCCTCTACCAAGTGTTCCAAGAAATAGGACTCAAGATAAACCTTTCCAAACACAAAATATGAACTGAGATTGGAATGAAAGTAATGATGCTACCTAACCTTAATCCATCATAAATTCAAGATGTAAAATTAGTAAATACTAAACATTACAAATACCTTGGTGTATGGATCAGTTATAACAAATTTAGAATAAGGAAATTGAACATAGAATAGGTTGTACTAGTGATAGTTTTGCCCAATGCTGCAAGTTCCTACAAAACCAAAACATTAACCAAAAACCTTGAGTTATGTTCTTAAATAAATTCATCAGACCGAGGCTTTCATACAAATGTTGTGTATGGCATTAAACTTGTTCAGAAATATCTAAACTATTACTTGTATACAATAGCTTTCTCAGATCAATGGTTAAAAATGACTTTAAGCAAACCTTGTGAATTTTTGCTACAGAATGACTAACATAGAATTGGATCAAATAACAAACCACATCACTTGAAAACTTTCAAAAACAGCAACAACTAAAATGGAAAATATATGTAACTCAAAAAGAAAATAATATACACCATCTTCACTTGTAATTGTGTCTCTTTCCATCCCATCAACAAACATTAAGTTTGCAGAAAACACTGTAACAAAGTGTGACACTGGTAAATAAAAATAAAAAAAACTTGAAATATGAGCTTGGAACAGAACAAAAAAGGGTTAAATTAAAATATAACTTGGAACATGATGAAAATGGGTAAACAATGGAACAATAGATGAACTAAGAGAAGTGAAATTGCTTTTATTTTTGAAAGTCTATTTTTTTTAAGCAGAGATGGCTTGAAGAAAGTAACTTTGTTGTTTTAGGGAAAGATATTACCATGGAGGCCATCTGGAAAAGGCTGGACTGACAATTGATTAATGACACTGCCTTAAAGTGGAAGTGATGAAAACATCTCTTACGAACCAGCTGGAAAAGAAAGTTGATTTAGGAGATAAAATTTGGTAATATTAAAGTGAAGGCAAATGGAGAGAAACTGATTGATGATTGCTTTCAAAAATCAGAAGACTGTAAAAACAATTCCAGAGAAAGGATTTTATACTTTGTCTAAGAGAAATTAAGATATGAGGATTATGGTAAAATGGAAGCAGCTGATTAATTTCTGATTATAAAGAGAAGACGCCAAACTAGGAAAAATGTGCTGACGACAATTAAAGTAATAAATACGATTAATGACCAAAAGAAGTTCGTCCACAGAATTTGGAAATCAAATTTGTCAAGATGACAACTGAGGGGAGAGAAATACCAAGGTAGATGGAGGAATTGCCTCTGCCCATTGGCAGGTAATGGAATGAGGCACAAATAAGAGAAAGAAGTTATCGGGGCAGGTCGGTACCTGCAGCCACTACCCATGAAAAAGGGGTCTCCTAAATTTGGGAGGATCATTTTCCAAAACCAGACAAGAAAGAACTCTTGTTGAAAGAGAGGGGAAACCCAGAGTCCACAAACACATTAGCCCTCATACCAGTCTTGGTCAGAGGTCAATATAAGCAGAGTCCTGAAGCAACCAAGACAGTGCAGTTGAAGCCAGTTAGATGATGAGATGACAAGAGACATCCACACTGTCAAAGCCCACGTGAGTTGCTGCCAAAGAGAACTCTTGACTTCAGCCTTGTCTAGACTTAGCTAAAATAAGCAAAGTGTCATGACAGAATTCAAAGTAGGAAGGGTTAATATTTCCATACAAAGAACAGTATAAACCACATAGAAAATTAACCCAAAGAATTTCCTGTTTCCTTTTATTTGTCTGCAAAGAACATTGTTTATATTTTTCCTCATGACATAGCTTCACCATGGTTCAAACCAATGCTACAATTGCTGATAACAATTCAGTCTTTGCTGGCTCCAAGATCAAAAAGCACAATGTGGTGGAGCAGAGCACAGATTTGGGATTGCTACTTCAATGACCAGCGGCAGTATTGACCAGTGTAGGAATCGATCAAGAACCAATCAGCAGGAAGTGTCATAAGACTACTGTAGTTGAACTCATTTCAGGGGCAGAGGGGATGATTAGGCAGACTATAGGGGTGAAAGAAAAAGATTGGCTGTATGGAACTCGAAGATTAACATTGCTTTAAATATCTTAAAGACAAAGGAGCTGGTTGTGAACCTTTGGAGAAATGTCACAGTATTTGTCCTTTTGGTTATCAGAGGGATGTGTGAAGAGTGTGGATAAAAATATGGATACATGCATTCGATCTCTCTTGAACTAGCAATACAATTGCAATAGTCAAAAATGTTGGTATATTGGCCTGCAAACAGATATTGAACGACAGAAAACTTGAGGAAAAAAATATATATTGCCAAGTTTATTTTCATTAAAGAAAATACATCAACAAAAATAAGGTTACAGCCCACAAGGCAAAAAATATCTCTGCATGTTTATGTAGAGGATAAGGAGGGTGTTAAAGAGTATTGTCCTGAGAAGGACAGTTTTTTAGGCATTGAAAAGTGTTGTTCTGAAAATGACAGTTTATCATATATTATTGCTGCTGACAAGAATGGCTGGAGCTGTGGACCTACTGGGACTGGGACAAATACTACACTTTGATCCTTGGCATTGTGCCCACTGTCAATTTTTTGAAGCCTTTTTACATGCTTAATTAGTTTTATAACAGTCGTTGGTCCTGGAAGGTGAAGTTTCTTCTACAGGTTGTTTTTTTAAAATGTGGGGGTGCCAACAGGATGCAACAACAGTATACATCATGGGTACCACTTGTTTGAATTACTGTCAGGACGATATTTTCATTCTATTAGTTCTCAGACAAAGCACTTGAGGGACAGTTTTTATCCATGGGCTCTGTCTAAAATGAACACTGCTGCACACTGAAGATTTTCAGGGTATTTTAAACATTATTACTTTTCTTCATTCAATGCTGTGTGTATATGTGTGTTTGCTTTCATTTGTGTTTTGTGCATGACTTTTTTGTGTGTGTGTTTATGCTAGTGCATATGTATGGCACAGTGACAAAAATAGTAAATAAATAAAAATAAAATAAATAATCAAGATGTTGTTGCTATACACTACTTCAAACAAAAGGTTGAGAAGGAAATCCCCATCAATACTGGAAAGAATGATAACAGTTAGTGAACTTAAGAAACCTATATTCCTGAAAAATTGTTTTGAAGAGAAAGATTTTATAAATTTCAACCGAAAATAGCACTGGCTTCTTGGTCAATGAATGCCAAATGATCCTCTATATTGGCAATACAAAGAATTTTATTTTAACATATCTTGTCTTCTTTTCTTTCCACCTCATCAGCAGTACTTTGTTGTCTTTGTTTGTTCTTGTGCAACCAGATGCAGTTTATAACAAGCAATAGGTATAAAAACCAGTAGATTTTAACCAATTAGTTTTCACTGCATTAAATCATATCTGTGATTCCCTTTATAGTTATATATGCATCTTCTAACCTAGTGTTGGGTTGTTGGGACGTCACATGTACTGCAGTTACAACAGCAAAAATATGAATGTCTTCTTCTTTTTTCTTTTTTTTTTAAAGAAATGCCATGTCCTAGTAAGACATGATATTTTTTTTTAAATCAGATTTACTCCAAGAAAGGCAGTAAAGCTACTAAGACACAAGGGGTTACTGTGTGTGAAAGAATTAAAAAACAGAAACATTATTCAGGAATGAAAACTATAGAAGAGTAATCAGGAAAACAGTAGATAATGTTTGATATTGCATTTAAATTTTTAAAGGTAAGTATGAAGCCAAAAGAGAATTCCACAAGTGAGAGAAGAAACTGTTATCATAGAACCTATGGTTACATCTAGCCAATTCAACTGTAAATTGATGAGACCTTGTTGCCAATCTAGTATTGTGCTTAAATTGATAAAGTCTATGTACCATAACAAAGAGCTTATCCAAACAATTACCATGAAAGTATTTATACAAAAGACAAAGTGAAGCAACTTTATGGGAGTCAGAAAGTAAAATATATATAGTGCATATATAGCAGGAGCATCACAACATATGTAGCAGCAATTGTCTAAGCATGGACAAATGGCAGACTTATAGATATCTAAGATAGATTCTTGAGAGAAAAATTGTTTAGCTCTACCCAGTGCACCAACATTCTTAGCAGTTGAGCTAGCAATGGATTCAATATAGTCTTTCTACTTCATGTCAGCCAAGAATGTTAACCTGAGAAGGTGCAATGAGTCACCCTCCTGGAGTTAAGCATCAGCTAACTATCAGATGATTACTAGAAAGCAGTTTTGTTTTAGAGGAGATAAAATTAACAAACCATGTTTTACCCCAATTAACAACAGACTGTGAGTTGTTTTTGAGATCATCACCCTATTTTATCTTAACAAAATAATCAGACTTAGTATCAAGACAGGAGTACATTATTTACATTGCTCAACTATCATCCTCATCTTTGTTGCCATATTTATCACAACGTTTTGGCCGTTGTACGGTTCGGCCTTCTTCAGGTGGTTGGAATGTCAAACTGAACCCTTTATTTTGCTCACTGAGTTTCTGTTCTAGTTCTACGTGCTATGTCTAATGTATGTCAGTTATCAGTTATCTCCTGTTAATTCCACCGCCTTAACCAGGTATTGAACTCATACTATTTGGGTCTTGTCACTGGATCTAACTAACACCTTTATCCAATGTGCTATGTGTCCTTGAGAATTTTGGGGTATTATAAACCTAATGTCATCAGTAACCAATTTTACCAGTGCTCATATTGCAATTTTTGCTGTTATCATTGTATTGCAATTCAGTTTGGCATTCCAACCTCCTGAAGAAGGTCAGAGCATACAATGGCCGAAACATTGTGATAAATATGGCAACAAAGATGAGGATGATAGTCCAAGCAATGTAAATAGTGTACATAATACCTCATCTCAGAAATATAGACAAAGACAGGAGTAAATGGTTGTATCTTCAGTATAGATACTAAGTTGAGAGCTGACGTCTTCAGGAAGGTTGTTAATGAAAATGAAAAACAAAGTAGGACAAAGAGAAGCATGGTGTATTAATGGATTGTGGCTCAGATTGTGTAATCAGAGAGCCAAGTTTGAATTCTAGTTGAGTTCATTACATTCAGTTATGTGCTAATACCCTTGGAAAAGGTATGAATCCATCTCTTCTCCCCCACTTCCAGGTATGGGCAAATAGCAGGACAGCCTGGTTTCTATAGCCTTTGGTGACACCTAGTCTTGGTAAAGGAAAACTCTGAATTCAAAACTATGTAATCCTGGCAAAGCACAAACTATACAGCTAAAGAAAGGATCATTCACATTGACTCGATGATCCCAACTATGAACGATTCTTTTAGGACCAAGAATAGATTTTTATTATTTTTTATCTCGGAATTGCTATACCTTCTTGGGAAAGTATTTTCCCTTTGCCTTCTCCATGGTTTAGAATTCAGAATTGTGCTTTTCTTAGAGTGGTTGCCACCCAAAGCTAGAGATCCTAATCTACCCTGCTATTTAACATAGCCTGAGGGTATCCAGCCAATCCTTCTTCAATTGAGCTTTGAATCCAGAGTTGACCTTCTACAAGACTAGTTGCCCTACTAATTCTTGTTGCGGAGGTGGAAATTGGTAACCTGGAAGACAGAACTTTGTTGTTGTTGTTAATGTTGTGGCAGTTAATTCCTTCTCCACCTTGGTAAATGTAAATCCAAGTAAAAAGAAGATGCTTGTATGGGTAAATAAATGTATAATTTATTTACATATATACAAAATTAGTAACTTCTATATGTTGCTGTTGCTAAGGCAACAGCGAGGGAGAGAATGATAAAATTAAAAGTGAAATGGATATTGGTGTTGGCTGTAATCATCAGTGGTGTTTCTCTCTCAGTGCATTGGTGTTGACATCAAACACTGATCTGTGTTGAATCTCTCTCTCAACATGCCGGTGACTGCTGGCGTGTTTCGGGTCTGTTTGAATTTGAATATATATAGCCTTCAGTTGGCTCAAAATTAAGGTTTTGGTTTTTTGAGCAGAGGTGGCTCTTACGGGTCATAATATATTGTTCATTTTATTTTGGTTAAAGTGGATGTATACGTGGAGCTGATGTGCAGAAGATGTATTTACGCAGTCTGTTTTGGGTCGTTGAGTGGTCAATATCCAGTTTGTGTAGAAAATGTAAGAGGCGCAACAGTTTAAAGGGCTAATTCAGCTCTACTTTATAACTAGAGGGAGAAGATATGGATTCATGCCTTTTCTTATGGCATTTGTGTGGAGTGAATGCAAACAGCTTTAGCCAGAAATTGAACTCAACTCACTGATTCCTTTTTCTATACTAATAACTTTGATACTAATGATATCTATATTGCTATATTTAGTAAAAGATACTGATATTTAGTTACATGAGCATTTACTGCCATTTTCCTAGGTTAGATTGGCAAAAGAATATATTAGGAATATATTTTATTATAATCCCTTTACAGCCGTGTTGAAGTTGCTGCATTCAAGATCATTATGAACAACTGAGCAATACAAATGTCAGATTACGTATTTGACATATGATGTAGTGGTGGAAAAATCTTTGCCCTTCTCCCCACAATGGATGCCTATGTATCACTATACATATTTCAATCCAAAACAACACCAATCTGCACCTACTACAGACCTCTGATTGAACTCCTACCAACTCATCTGTACTCATCAATCTCATCTATCTGTTGTAACGAGAGGCATATGAACTATTAAAAGCAAAATGTTGTGCAGTCAATGATTCATTTATATTTTATCAATAGACCTATTTGTTATCAGTTAATTTAATACAGTCTTCTTTTACACATTGGTCACTATTCTTATTCTACCACAAATTGGTAACACCAAAAAAGTATCCCTTACAAATTGATAACCTAGATAAAGCATCTGCAAGACTTATTTTTGTCATCAACTGCTAATCATATTATAAATGGTAACTAATGACTTGAATGATTCAAGAATGTTGAAGATTAGTGAAAGGAAGTATGATGTCTTTGACTGCTTATAATAATGCTTATTTATTGCTTAGATAATAAATAATTTTTTTACTATTTTGAATCACATTTCATGTTCATTTAAACAAAGAACTATAAACAATCATTTTTGATTGAGAGATACAGTAAAACAACAATATATATGCCTCTCAACTTTCAAATTCCAAAGCAATTGAAGTTATTATACAATTCTGACTATTGAAAATTCTATAGTGCATCTTTGCATTTTTTATACATAAATATTCTTATGCATTTTTATAATACAGAAAAAGTTCTCATTTGAAGGATAACACATATCCTCCTGGTATTAGTTTAAAATGACATTTTTTTCTATGTATCACAACCATTTTGCTTATTCATATTTTCTTGATTTCAGATGAAAATTAGAAAATTTCCAGCTTATTTCAACAAAATATTTACTTTTCAGACTGTTGGGATGAACAAAAATGAATGAAAATAAAAGTAACTCAATTGTATTTTGAGTCATTGTCTTATAGGCAAAGTAAATTAGCTTTCTCTAGCACTTTCAAAAATTCTAGTTTATGTATATGGAAAAATGAAGGATATGGTTTAACTGTCTATGAATTTTTAAACTCAGAAAAAACCCTTGTCCTTAATTTTCAAGAAATATGAAATACTAGCAGTAGAGCCCAGCGTTGCACGGGGATGTAACAGTAAGAGATAGATCAAGTATTGACCATCATAAAGACTGAAAAATAAAATTGACAAAGATTATTGTTTAAGGTTGATGGACACGCATGTCTTAATTAGTTTTTTTTTGTTTTTTTTTTTTTACGAATTGGTCAAACCCAAACTCAAACAAAAACATTGTTTTCAATCGTTATGAGTCTACCGATTGAATAGAATTTTATTATAAACAATTGTCTTGTAAATGGAATTTTTAAAGCATTCTGAATGTAAAAATAAAGAAAAAAGTGTGCAAGACAATAAGAAACACTACCTACCAAAAAAAAAAGTGAAGTCTTGTTGAAATCGGTTGAAAAATGTAGGAAATCTGATCCTATATATAAACGAACACACACACAGAGAAACAACTTGGGTTTTATAATAAGTATAACTCAATATGAGTTGTCCTCCTTTCATCCTGGCGACAGAATCGTGTTTTATCATGTTTTCAAATTGATTTTGTGCAAAAGCAATTGTGTTTTTCCAATTTTTGGTGCTGTCAGAACCACCGCAAGGTAATTTTATGTAGTCCTGTGAAGTTTCATTGAAATTGATTGAAAAATGTAAGAAATCCGATCCAATATATAAACGTACACACACACACACACACACACACACACACAATCTGCATTTTATAATAAGTAAGATTTACACTATTTGCATTGTTCATATTGTTCTCCTCATCTTTGCTGTCACATTCACAATGTTTTGGCCATTGTACCCTCCAGTCTTCTTCAGGTGATACTTGTTGGAATTACAAACCAAATCCTTTATTACAAAGAAAGACACCACAAAATAAATAGTGGGTAAGGGAAATCCGACATTAATTTTAAAGATTCCTTATTCTATATTTTTCATTTCATTCTTGCATAAAATAAATATTTTTGTTATATTATCCTATTATAAACCTTTTTTGTTTTAATTTTAAATAGACATTATTTTGGCTTTTGCTTGTACTAATGCTCATTTGCATTTTGAGTTATCATCTTTTATAGGAAAAGTAAATTAGTAAACAGACTTGTAACATGACCATACAGCAACAGAATCACTTGATATGGTTGTATCCATCCCTATGCTCCATAACGAGTTTGTAGGATTGATTGATTGATTTTTTTTACAGCTTATCAATCTTTTACAGGTTATTTAAAGCCAGAAAATATTTTTAGATTCTAAGATTGTTTGGAGATAATAATGTTTTACTGATACAAGTCCTACTAATTAACTCATAGAAGAAGTGAATTCATACTTTTCTCAAAGGTATTTGCACATAAGTGAATATAATGAATCTGACTGGAATTCAAACTTAGCTCTCCGATAACCAATTCCAAACCAATATCTATTATACCACTGGCACATGCAAACTCACAGCACCTGGTATTCCCAAGTGGTTATCCATCTAGATACTGACCAGGCTCAACATTTCTTAACTTCAGTGATTGTACAAAAACCTGTGTTTATAGGATCCAGATCCTATATTATTCTCAAAACTTCAAAAATTGAACAAAACATAGGCTCCAACTTAAATTACACAACTAACATAATTTGATTGGTTCAAAAATATCACATGGCATGTCACTGACTACGTCCACACATCTGACCTCAATTTGACCTGATCAAAGGTACAGTTGCACCAAAATTTTAAAACATTTTCTGGAGCCTATCACATGACTTATATTGCTTATAAAAACAAAAACAATTAAGAAACAGAGGTGGGGGAAAAATCAGCCGAAAAAGGTACACACTACGTGATGACACTCATCACAAAATAACTTTCAACTGAAGCCCAGTATAAGTTAAAAATCCTTTTTAAAATAACCACAGTCAATGCAAACTAAACTCATATCAGCAAATAATGAAGCAACAAACACTCAAATGTCAAACATAATGTACATCACACTCACACATGCTTTTTCCACAAACTTTGAACTGTTTGTTTTGAATACAAATAATATTATATTGAACTGAATTTTTCCAAATTCATACAAATTACCCTGCAACTTGCAGTCTATCAAATTGAAACATTACCTCACACAAAAATCTAAAAAGACAAGTTTATTTCACCATTTTAAATACATTTAGGACTATTGTTTTTTACATTTGTTATATAAAAATCTATTTGTACAATTTCTCTTGTCTGAATTTTTTTGTTTCTTCTGATTATTATTATTTTATGGCATTGTGTCTAATATAAATTAGTGAGGGCAACTGAGACTCACATGTTTCAACATGATATAGCTGTAAGCCAGGAGTTTGTAGGAATAAATGAACATATGACTCTATACATAAACATTCTCATATAGAGTATATCTGTAAAAGGACAATATGAAAAAAGACTAAAGAAAAACTTATCTTAGCTGATACACTGCTTTGATATAGTCCCTCAGAGGATGAAAAGTGTCAGCTAAGATAAGTTTTCCTTTTCTCTATATTCATATTACTATCAACCACTTCTGTTATATTTGTCTGTGATTATTTTCTGCTACTTTTAAATGTTTTCTGAAGCTAAATTGTAAATTCAAATCAGACAAAATTAAAATCAGCTGACAAAAGCTAATGGTAATTTGTTTTTTTTTATCTGGGAAATGCTGGATACCTTTCCTGGCTGATAATAAAAATTGCTAAAATAAGAAAACTAATTCAAATAGGCTAAAGAAATAACAAGTAAAACAAGGAGTAGCTTTTGTGATACTGTATTTATAATGAAACATTCATTTATCTTTAAAGAGGTGATAGAAACGACATCATGGAATGAGAAAGCAAAGATAAATCAGATAAGAATACTACAAAAAATATCCTTAGAGTAATGATTGTGTGGCAGAGTATTGCACAGAAAGCCAAAAGGTTCAAATTCTTAAGGTAGATAAGACTTGTTATCTTAACAAAGGGAAACAAAAATTAGAAAAAGAATTCAATTAAAAAAATAATTAATTGTCCCCACCCCCACAAAAATTAGTAAATATATTTAATGATAAAAAATAATTTTAGTGTTAAAATATATACACATGTACGCCCTTATAATTTTCTACTTTTCTGGACATAAATTCTGTAGAAATTGTCCAAATTTGTTATATGTGCATTTACCTATACTTGTAGCCATTATCAAGGATGTTTCATTTTACTTTTAACTGAATGTATGGATTGCCTTATGTATGTATCTAGACTTATAGAAATGTTTTATTTTCCAAACACAGTCAGCACATTGTTGTGGCCGTGTTCATAAATGATATTATTGAGTGTTGGCTTTTTCTTTTTTATTAATATATATATATATAGGTTTTTTGAATTTGTCGGTTTCATGAATTGGGTCATTATTACAAATCCAATGAAATAAATTATAACCATGAAATATTAGTGTTTGAGACTTTCATATTATAGTCTTGCTTTGTCTATGAGATTGAGCTCTACCTGGATTATATCCTCTTGGAAATATATATATATATATATATTGACCACTAATACTATCAGTATATATATATATATATTTAATTAATATAAGTAAAAGTTTGTCACTTGGCTGATTGATGTTACCTTTAACATCCCGACTACAGACTTTCATAGGTAGACCTGTTCAGCCACTCCTCATTTTTTTGTATTTTACCAATTTTTGAATAAGATTTTTTACATTGTGTTGTGTCGGAAACCTACCACCCCTCTTGAAGATGAACTTGTCTGCGAACAAAGACTTTAAATAGTGGCATGTCAAAAGACAGACAGAGTCAGAGCAGTTCTTACGGGGCTTTATCGGCAAGTTTGATCTTGTCGATAAGTACCGGAATGAGCACCCTCAGGAGGTAGCATGGACTTGGACAACTAGTGGCGACTCGATCCTGGCTCGCTTGCGAGAGCTACCTGGACCGAGTGTTGATTAGGAAAGTCAATGTAGGGCTCTTAGAGTGTCCAAGTTTCCACTATATAGTTTATACGGATCATAGGCTTGTCCGGGTCCGTGTAAACTTAGATAAGCCCCTAAGGTTAGGATGGCTGGTTACTGGAAATTTAACTGTTCATTATTTGGTGAGCAGGATTTCCGGGACCAGCTGCTACTAATGATTCAGAGGGAATTGACGGGGCGGTTGTGGGAAACGCCTGGTGGGGTAAATTAAAATCTAAGATTAGAACGTTTGCTGCCGATTTTAGTCGTCGACTCAATCTAGATAGATTAGCGGCGCAAACGGCATTAGAAGATAAAGTTGATCGGGCCGTGAAATCCCGTGTTAGTGGGGACATAGTCGTAGCTAAGGCAGAGTTGGCCTCCTTGCTTATCAAGAAGGATCAAGCTCTGGTAGTTAGGGCTAGGCTAAAAGAATGTCTTCTGAGGCGACGAATATGGCCGCTGAATTGCGTGCAGAGGAGAATAGGAACGCGGCTAAGCGACATATAGCGTCGTCACATTGCGGATAAGCGGACCGTGACTACAAGCGCTGGCATATGCGAGGCCTTTCGGCTTTTTTTTCAGGATCTTTTCACCAGGGAGCCCGGTCTGAGCTCTGCTCAGTTCGATGCCTATTTGGCTGACTTTCCCTGCCTTGAGGCAGCTGAAGCGGCTAGGTGCGAGGGTCCCATAACAGAGTCGGAAATCTGGGATGCGCTGAAGCAGGTTGGCCTGGATAAGTCTCCGGGACTAGATGGACTTCCCTACGAAGTGTACTTGAGGCTGTCGCCCGTTTTTGTTCCTTTGCTGCAGCTGATTTACAACCACTGGATGAGGCAGGGGGTCTTTACCTCGGCGCTTCACCAGGGGTGTGATCAAGTTGTTGCGTGGGACAAGAGCGGTGGGGATGGGTTAGGGAACTTTCGCCCTTTGACGATGTTAAATACTGACTTAAAGATTTTGGCGAAGATCTTAGCCAACCGTTTGCAGCTTGTCCTGTCTCGTCTGATTGGCCCCGAACAGACTTGTGCTGTGAAGGGCAGGACGATTCAGGATAACCTTCATATGGTACGCTTGATCTTAGAACAAGTCGACAGTGAAGCCGCCGCTGATCAATTTAGATCAGTCCAAGGCCTTCGATAGGGTTGACCATCGGTTTCTGGAGGCTGTCCTGTCGGCGGCCGCGTTTTGGAGCCGACTTTCGCTCCTGGATCCGACTCTTGTATCGACCCCGGTGCGCTGGTGGAAGTGAATGGGGTAAGGTCGAGCCTTTCGTATTGTCTCGCTCCATTCGTCAAGGTTGTCCGCTATCGCCCTTGCTTTACGTTCTTCAATGTTGGAACCATTCCTTCGCAAGTTAAAAGGCGAATCTGGTCCTGCGCGAATTACCCTGCCTGGCGCTACCACCTCGCCAGGTATTCTGCCTATGTTGACGACGTTTACGGCTCTTGTGTCGAGCAGAGCCGAGATTAACGAAGTCAGCAAAGAAATAAGTGGGTATGAGATGGTGACAGGGGCCAAGATCAACCGTGATAAGTCTGTGGGCTTGCGGTTGGGTGTGTGGAAGGGAGTTTCTCTTCCCGGACCATTCCTCTGGACGGATGGGCGATCAAGATACTCGGCGCCTGGTTCGGTCCTGATCTCCAGTTGGAAATGAACTGGTCGGAGGTACAAGGGAAGGCCGAGATCGCGGTTAATCTGTGGTCTCGGAGGAGACTTTCCCTGAAGGGAAGGGCGGAAGTATGTGTTTCACACATCTATCCGATCCTCCTCTACCGACTCTCTGTGCTTCCACCCCGTATGCCCGATTAATGTCATTAGTCAGGACCTTGTTCTTTTCTTGTGGAGAGGCAAGGCCCCTTTGGTATCTCGCGAGGTCTGTTGCCTCCATCCCTCTGAGGGCGGTCTGGGGATGCCTAGCATTGAGATCCGTCAATATATGCTTCGCATTACCTTTTTAGACCGAATGTGTCGTGGGTCGAATGAGGAGGGTGCCTTTTGGAAAGAAGACGTCCAGAAACATTTTCCAACCCTGAAAAGTGTGCACTCGTGCGAACAAGAGGCCGGGCGTTTACCACGTGCGAAGTGCTCTTTTTTATCGTGAATGTCGTCGCGCTCTGAAGCTCCTCTTCGGGGGCTTCGGATGGTCTCTCCAACGCCCAGGCGTTGTCTCGCAAAACATTATATCAAGTTTTAGTTAGGGGTCCGTATAAGATGATCTGATTGGCGAGCTCGGTCTTACGAAGCAGGAGGCTCGCTCGATATGGCCTTGGGCGCCCGGGTTGAAATGTCTCAATAACGATGAGGCATCACTCACCTGGCTGGTGATTCGTGAAGCCCTCTGGGTCGGCAAGAGACTTTGTTCAGCAGGCTTGGAGAAATATCCAAACTGTCGTCGCTGTACGGGGGAAGTCGAGACTATTGGTCACGCCTTCTTTCAGTGCAGAGGGGCGGTAGTGCCGTTAATGCAAGTTTGTTGAAGGCCTCATAGTTCGCATGCTGCATAGAAAGTTTTTTGTCCTGGAAGCCAGTTCTGTTTGTAGCAATGTGGTGCCGCAGATGATGAAGGCTGAACACTATGTGTTCTGTTGCTTACTAGGGGTTATGAGAGTCGTGATTTGGACGACGCGTCAGAAGGGATTTCATGAGGGCGAGAAGTTCACTTCTTCCCAACTGATCTTGTTCTTTAAGCATCAGCTTAAAGTCAAGATCAGGACGAAAGGCGGGGCTCACCTCATCGGAATTCAGCAAAAAGTGGGTGATTCTTGCGCGAATGTGCCGAGTAAAAGGGGCTGACCTTGAGTGGCATTTGGATGCCGGTTAGGCATTAAGGATATTGTTTTCCTGGGTTGAACATAGGCAACCCATCCCGGAGTTAGATTAGATTAGGTTTTTTTGTATTTTTTTCTTTTAGTTTTTCTATTCTGGTAACCTTAGCTAGGGTGTTTTTGCTCATTGGTCCCTTTTATTTCTGTCCCCATTTTCTTTTCCTTTAGTTTAACTCCCCATCCCTCCCCTCGTTTTAGGTGGTCAGTGATGTCAGTTCTCTGGTAGATGCGGGCGCTTTTTTTTTTTTCGTCGTGTGCTTTTCGTATTTGTTGTTGTGTATGAATGAGTGTGTGTCTGTGTGAATGCTTGGGATGAATGAGTGTGGCTTTATTTTTCATAAGTCCCGCATCGATTTCGTCCGTTAACTGATATTTCTGCCACATTCAATAGTTTGTGGGGGTTTTTATTACTAACACTAATTTTATTTGGTTTCTTGTAAATATTATTCTGTCATTTTGTATATATTTCATTGGGGATCTTTTTTAGAAGTTGTTGTTTTTATGCCCTCCCCCCACAGACAATATTTGTACATAAGGGGATTATTTAGGTTTTTTCATGGAGTCAAAGAGGCATTTTGGTGTATGTAGTATGGAAGGTATGGTTAAATGTGTTGTTTTGGTGAAAGGAATATTGTTCAGTATGATAGGGTCAGTGGATGTGGCTAGCTAAGTTTTAATCTAAGACAAGTGATGACCGTCCTTTTACCCCAACCCCTTTTTCGGCCTTGTGCCACATTTGTACCTTAGTACAATAAATAATGTCAGAGCAGTTCTTAGCTGAGCTAGTTATTGACTACTCAGGCGATTTCTGTACCTATTTACCAACCTATTAAAACCCTTTTTTGTTATTACGTGTTATTTGGCGTTTGTCTCTACTAACCCCAAATCAACATCATAACACATTGGGATCAAAATTGTGAACAAACTATCTATTTTATGTTTTATTGTATCTTTGTTCAAGTACTTTCACTCTCATTATTGAGAAAGAGAGAGAGAGAGAGAGAATTTTTGTGTGTGTGTGTGTGTGTTCATAAAAACAATATGCTAGAATTCATCTTTCTCTCTGCTGAAGCATTGATGGCTTAGGGGTAGAGACATGCCAGTGACCGGAGAACTTGATTCGTCTTAACAAAGAGTCTTGCATCAACAGAATAATTCTTCATTCAAAAATACGCTTTTAAGTAGGTGCCCAAGGGGGTCATCAGTGATGTTTTGACTTGGTTCCTCAGGGAGTTTCGAGTCTTTCAACATCATACTCCCCATCACCAAATCGACCCAATCAGGGGAGATCAACCCCTGATTCCCCCTCATAATTAAATGCTAACAGCTACTCTGGCCTTTTTAAAGAATTAAATGAAGAAAGATCACATATTCCGCACATCCGATTGGATGCTTGTAACAACCAATCCACTGCGTGAACTATCTTTAAATGGCCCGTGGTAGGGACTGGCTTCTTTTCTTATTTCAGTGGATTTCAATTTCAATGGATAACCGAGGAGGTAATCTTAATGTTCCTAAGTTTAACCCTTTTACTTAAGTATTTTATAGTTTAATTATTTGCCGTTTTTATTTTATTTGTCCTTTTTTTCTTTCTTTTGGCAGGGAAACTTAAACTCAACCCTACTATCACTGTTTATCGTTTAGCCTTTTCCTTAACATTATTACAGGTTAACTTTAAATGGATGTATTCGCAAAATTAAAATAATAATTGTCCATAAACATGGCATATATTTCTTCTGTACACACAAAAATGAAATTAAAAATAAAATAAAATAAAAGTACAATAAGTACTATAATGTTCCTTAACATTGATTTAAATTATTTACAAATTCGAAGTTGTTAAATACAATAGACTACTAAATGCTCTTGGAATATATCAAGTATTAACGAAGTTTCATATTATATTTATATATATGTATCGCTTAAAACTGATGATAATTAAACTAATAAAATCAAAATAATATACAAATGATATATAGCAATGATCGAGAGCAGCAGTATTAGTCACTGTTTACAAATTCACTTTTTCTCCCCAAAGTTCTCAATATATATATATATATATATATATATATATATATATATATATTTAGCATAATTAGGCAGCAATTGCTTTTCTAAGCAATTTTTATTAAAAAGAATAGACATTCTATACTTATTGAATTTATCCATCATCTTTTCCAAACTGTGAATCACCTTCCAGACAACTGGATGTTGCAAATACAAAAGAAATAACTGAAACCAAGGCTGTGTTCAAAATTTGACTCACATGAGTAATCTTCAGAAGTATGAAAAAATAAAGTAAAATGAAGAAAAAAAATGTTTTAAATTATAGGGAAAAAATGATTGAAATAGATCTTACAACAGAAAACTGTGATGACTAATAATAAGATTGGCACACACAACATAAGAGACTCTGGTCAAGAATAATAAAAGTTTTATTGCAAAAAACATTATCCTGGTCCTACACAATGTTAGTGCATTGTGTGCTGAAAATAGGAAATAAGGAAAATGATTAGATTCATACACACTGTAAAATAAAAAAATAAAAAAATTTCCTTTCCATTATTAATAACATACCATAAATCAAATTAATCTTAAAAGGAAGAAACATTCTTTCAAAGAAAAACAATATCACCCAGGTGGAAGTGTAGAGGACTTTGGGTGTAGATGTAAAGGAAACATATGTGTTTATATTTCCTGCTGAATGAAGGTCCAGCTACAATAGAATGTTGGAATTGGATTAAGTCTAACTGATGATAAGGAAGACAAACAAACAAAACCAATATATATAAACAAATATATGTATTAATCAAAACATTTACAAAGCACATAGACAATTAACACTGTGGTTGTGTGAGCATATATGTGTGTGTGTGAATGTTCGTATTTTGGAGAAGTTCGTAAGAGTTCATATGTATGTGAATGCATATATGTTGGTATGGAATGTTCTTTAACGTCTGATTGCAAGGTCAAGACGAGAGTTCTTGAAGATCACATTTTGGCTGAGTAAGAAGAGAGCAGAAAAGAGAAAGAAAGGCAAACTCGTGTTTGTTTTTATAGATAGTAGTCATGTGATGGTGAGAAACTTGACTTAGTCACGCATTGGAAAAATATTGTGCGTGTGTGGATTGCAACGCCCACTTGTGTGTTTATCCAATGAATGATTGTTATTGAAGATTTGAATTTGTAAGGGTGTATGTGTGTGTGTGATGATGATGATGATCACAACAGAAGTAAAGTTTGTTATGAAAATGGCTAAGGTTCCAGAGTATATAAAATATTCTTCATTTATTTAAAAAGGGTAAATACCTCAAAAATTCCAAAGATAGAAAATGGGATATTAAAAGAAACAAAACTTTACTTTGAACAGGGCCTTTCCATATGGCTGTTGTATTTCAATGAAGGGTTTGTTTGGCCTTGATATTTAGTAGCTTGATGTAGCTGTGAATTTGTTATCCCTGGAATCATTGGTAATAAGTTTGGTTTAATCAAGAGTTGTTCATTCTTCCCACAGGGTCAGGAATTTAGGCCAGGAGCAACAAAGAGACCTGAAGGTAGAAATTTTTGATCCAATCTCATAAGTTTTTCAATTTCTTAAATAGGCATTGCAGGGTCCTTATGACAAAACTTTTGAAGAAAGTGATTGGCTGGTGGAGATTTCATACTTAACCAGGATATTCCCAGAAGGCTAAGAGAATTACAATGTCATTAACACTCAGGCTGCCAGGATTAGTCATGTAGGCATACTACCGAAAACATTAAAGGGGTCAATGAACTGTTAGTTGATAGGTCAAGAAAATCATGACTTCAGCAAAATTTCTTCAATAGAATTTATGAGTCACATTTTAAAAAATCATAAATACCACCAAGGTAATACAATTTAAATTCAATAAAAAATATTTTTTATAAAGTAGCTAATTTTTAATATATATGTGTGTGTATATATATCTATATCTATATCTATCTATATATATATATATATATATATATATATATATAGATAGATACATACATACATATATATATATATATATATATATATATATATATATATATATATATAGGTAATAATCCATTGGTATATAATCCAAGTGAATCCTATTAATACAATATTAAATATTAAAACTGATTCACACATAAAGCTCAATGTTTTAATTAAACAGAGCGACAATAGGAATTAAGATTACATATAGGTGATGATCATTATCACCTTGTAAATTGAAATAATAATTTACAAGAATTTTCAAACCCATCAAGGATGATAAATTATTGAAATAAAAATGCCCAGACAAAAGAAAGGAAGAAAGAAAGAAAATAGAGAAGAAAGGAAAAGACAAGAAAAGAAGGGAACAAAGGAAAAAAATAGAAAGTAGTGTAAGTCTGGATATGAGGGATGATCAGAGGAGAAAGAAAGAGAAAAATGAGATACAAAAAAATGACCTATTTATTTTAGACATAGTAACAATCTGAAGGCAGTTTAGACTTAAAGAAAACAATCTTAAATCTACTAATAAAATTAATATTATATTTAATAATAAGATATAAAACCATTTATATGAAAGAGAGATAATTCAGAATTAAAGATATATTAAAATAAACAATATACCAGGAAAAATAATTAAAAAAAATATAATTAAAATTTTTTTTTAAATTAATATATTGAAATGATTATATTTTTCTTAGGATGAAGTATCTAATTTAGCATTTACATTTAAATCAACATATTTTAAATTAAACATATTGTTAAGGGATCCACCCTTTTTATACAAGTGGACTCGCCTAGTGTGTACTTGTACTGTTGCCGGTGAATACCTGGGAGTGACAGTGATACAGTGAGATAGTGTGAGAGTGAGAGTCTGAGGTAACCGCTTTGTAGGAGTCACAGTTGCGAGCACGTAGACTCAGAAGGAAGTCATACTTCGATACTGAATTTCCCAGACTGTATATATATTATTATTGCTATTAACCGCATTCCTGGATCTACTAACTGTATTACCAATTGTATTATTATGTCAATACATTTATTTGCTATATTTCATTCCTGCGTTTGTCATTCATTTGAGACAAGATTTCATCCCTGAATCCACAACACATATATTAAACAATTCCCATTTACAAGGAAAAAACAATTAATATTTATCATTTTATATATAATATAATAAACCAATCAAGAGGAAGATTAAATAAAAGTAAAAATATACACTTATAATTAGAAAATAAAGTGAATGAAGAAACCTCTTTAGAATAAATTTTATAATACTATACAATAAATAATTAAATATAAATATATTAATTTAACTAATTAATTAAAAGTAAAAAATAAATATATTAAATATGACATAAAAAAACCTCTTTATTATTAATGAATAATACATAAAAAATATATAAACACCTCAAAATATTATACTAAAATAAATTTTCAAATACCACTTCATCATACCAAGTAATACAATATATATCAATATAATACACTTCAATACAACATATCAATATTATATATTAATATATACACCACATATTAATATATTAAATTAGACTATAATAATAAATATCTAAATACTTCATAAATAATCTCACACTCTTAGTAATTTTAAAGGTAGATGTAACCTATGCCTTTCTTTCTTTCCTCTGTCTGGACATTTTTATTTCAATAATTTATCATCCTTGACTGGTTTGAAAATTCTTGTAAATTATCTCAATTTACAAGGTGATAATGACCATCACCTATATGTAATTTTAATTCCTATTGTATAAGATATTTTATAAAGTAGCCCATTTTAATTCATATATTTATATATATGCGTCACAAATGATCTTTTACATTTTCTCTTACAATTTCATCAATATTGTTCTTGATAAATAAAAATATACATTGTTATCTCATATCACACACACACACACACGCACATATATGTATAAATATATATATATGTACATATATATATGTATTAAAAATGGGTTACTTTATATAAAATAATTTATATATATATATATATATATATTTGTGTATTTAGGCAGCAATCCTTCTTTCATGCACATTTCATTGAATACGACAGACAAGGTGCTTTTATTTAGTCTTTTATACAGTTTCTCATGCAATCTAATAATTTTTTTTTACGGATGGTAAATTATATAAAAACTGCATGTCAAACATGTAGTGTAGCCTATATAATTATTTACGAATTTTGATTGATTAAGAATACAATTCCTTAATGAGCATTTAAATTCATAAATAATATTTGCCCTATTTATTTGAAAATGAAAACATTTTATAAAACATACATAAATGGCTAAATGTATAGCCGAAAGTGCTCAGATAAAAAGATCATTTGGACAGTTTTTATATAATTTATCATCCGAAAAGAAAAAAATTATTAGATCGCATGAGAAATTGTATAAAAAAAAACTAAATCAAAGCACCTTGTCTGTCATATTCAATGAAATGTGCATATATATATATATATATATATATATATATATATATATATATATATATATATATATATATTATATATGTATGTATATGTGTATGTATGTTGGTGCATGTGTTTCAATATAAAAACAGTTAAAAGATCTCTAGTTCTTTAAATATTTTATGTTCATTGGTTCATTAATATTTCTTTTTGTACAGTTTTAATTTTATGATCATGATGGGAATATCAAATATATATTGATACATAAGTGAAATACACACACACACAATTATATGTTCATACATTCATATATAATCAAATATTCACATACATACACAAATATGTGAATATCCCATTTCTGTTTAGAAGCACTCTTGAAAATAGATTTTGAAAGTTTCTTTAAGTGTATGCAAAATAAAACTCTTTTACGTCATAACCATAATAACGTATCATGTGAAAAAGCAGTCAGAATATATATATTTCTAAGCAGATACAAGGACAGTAAATAAAAAGTAAATCTTTAATGCACACAGTCAAATAAGGCCTATTTCCTACTTGAGGATAAATGATGGCTAGTGTTGCAACTAAGACACAATTTTTAACCTATGTTTATTATTGTATTTCCATGCATTGAAGACTATATTTTTTCTTTTCCTGAAATAAGTTTTGAAAATTTATCCTGTATCCTACAGACTAAAGTTTGTTTCTTTTTTTTTTCTACTTAATTTTATATTTATTTTTTTCTCACTCTTATAAAATTGGGGCATATCCTTCATGCCCAGTAGTTTAGTAATTTTATATTGAATACAAATCCAGTAATATCCACTTTTCTAAGAATGACTGGAGCTTATTCCAAGAAATGGGTTGCATTTGAGTTGAATTGCTCACATGATTATTTTCACTGTTTTCTTCAAATACAAGGTGTGGCTACATTAAAACATTTGCAATGGAATAGAATGTACATAACTTTGAATCTATTCTTTTTCCAAAGATATGAAAGAATGTTATCAGGTCATGTTACAAGCATAAAATGATGATAGTGTGAGGGGGAACTATGCAAGTGTCCTTGCGAGTCATAATCTTATAAAACATTATACTTGTAACTGTTAGGACTTTGAAAATATACAAAAATAAATAAAAGTAGATTTTCAAATTCCTTCTACAACTACAATTTCATCAATTCTAAAAACAGACACTAAAACAAAGACTTGCAGACATCATAGTTTGCACACCACATGACTCTTATCAACCAATGTGAACACAATGAAAACATATTAAATTTTAACATTTGTTTGCCGCTTAACTCTGGCCTATACAAGAATAGACCAAAAGCCACTCCTGATGAGTCTCAGCAAGCACACACATGAACACATACAAGCTAACTCACAGCAAGCAGACAACAGGGGCACACACAGTGCATTCACTTATTTGCACCACATGGAAGAAAACCTTTCTCATTCGGTAACTCCCACCATAATTTTTGGTATGAATGTTGATCTTTTGCAAAAGTCTTCATATTTTGCAATTATTTTCACAAAAGGCACAGTCCAGTAGTTTTGATAATGAAATATATATATATATATATATATATATATATATATATATATATACATTGTAAAATAGTCATTCAAAGAATAAATCAATAAAGTTAATGTAAATGGTAATGGTTAACTCACTTCACTAACAGATTAAGATGGCATTATTAACTCACTGACCACTCACTAAATGACAGGATTCTTGTTTTTATTAATTGTACAATGGATTAGATGTTCAGTCCATATTGCTAGCAAATACTTTCAGTAAAAACATTTACCATCCTCAGACATAGATGTTATTTTTATTTTTTCTCGATTTCAGGTTATTTTGGGTAAAATTCCAAGACAAAACTGAATGTGATTCGTCAAAGACACCTCCTCAAAACTAAAAGATCACATACACATAACACACACATCCCCTTTCCAGCAACCAATAAAGGCGGTCAGCATGACTAAGGAGGTAAATCCGAGGCTCAGGAATCTCCCAGCCTCTCCTTAAAAGAACTTGAAAGAGACCTTTTGACCAATACAACAATTGACCAAAAATTAACGATAAGAAAACAAATGAAAACTACAGGCAAAGTTCATTTTCTTCAGAGACAGTCATTCACCCCTGTAGTTCACTGCTACTAACAAGCAGGAATTTTTTCTCTTGATGATGGCCATGCTGGCTTAAACTAGTTAAGGAACTTAATTTAAATAATAAAACAAAAATATTAATCTACATATGTAAATAGTATATATATATATATATATATATATATATATACTATTTACATTATTCAGACTATTGTCCAAGTCTTTGTCGCCATATTTATCACAACATTTCAGCCGTACACTTCAGGTGGTTGGAATGTCGAACTGAACCCTTTATTTTGCTCATTGGGTTAGACTGTTCTAGTTCTACCTGCAATGTCTAATGAATGTCAGTTATCAGTTAATTCCCCTCTCCAAGTTCTCCACCACCTTAACCAGGTATTGAACTCACACACTTTCACTGTCACTGGATCTAACTAACGCCTTTTTCCACTGTGCCATGTGCCATTTGTGTTTGAATTTTTGGGTATTATAAACCTAATGTCTTCAGCAACCATTTTTTACCAGAGCTCATATTGCAATTTTTGTTGTTATTATCACTTTTCTCTGGCACTCCTTATTACTGGTTCCCATATTGTATTAATTTCTATGCTTGGTCAGCTCAGGAGATTTTTGTGGCCTAGCATATGTGCTGATTCCTTAAGTTTACGAATTTTCCAATGGTGTTCTTTGTCTATGATCTTAACCTGATCCCACAGAGGGTGGTGATCTCCCTTTTCTCTCCATATGTGGTCAGCCACACCTGATTTTTCCATTGCCCCTCGTGTTCCAGCTTTCTGGTGTTCTTGAAGATTTACTTAAGAGGTTCGACCTGTCTCTCCTTTATATTTCTTTCTGCAGCTGTACAGGATGGCATACATGCAGCCTTTAATCATATTCTGCTCTATGGTGGGGGGTCTTACTCAGGAGAGATATCTGCAAAGTGTTGTCCAGCTTTTGAAGGTTGTCCTGATGTTATATGGCTCACAGATCCTTTGTATTTTCTCTGATAACCCCTTCACATAAGGCAGGCAGACTGTTTTCTGATTGTTGTTGTCCTCCTCTTTTACCCGCCTATCCCAGTTTTTTGGGGGCTGTTGCCATGTACCCAGGGTAGTTGTTACGTTGTAGGGTACTACTTATACTGACCAATAATTTATCTAATGTCTCTGGGTCACCACTTATAACTTTTGCTCGGTATTGTATCAGCGAACGATCCCTTTCTTTACGCTGTATGGATGGTGGGATGAAATTAAGGTACTGTCCGGTGAATGTAGGTTTATGGTATATGGATGTCTTGAAGCCATGCTCTGTTGGAGATATTAGAACATCCAGGAATGGGAGTGTCTTTCTCCATCGTGAACTGTATCGAAGGTCTTATTAAGTTCACATGGTCCAGTAGAACCTGAACATCTTCCTGGTGTGGCCAGAGTATGAAGGTGTCATCTACATGCCTTAACCATAGAGTTGACTTTAGAGATATAGATTCTAATGCCATTTCCTCAAAGTATTCCATTGCTGGTGATAATGGTGAGCCCATTGCTAAGGCCTCATCTTGTAGATATATATGTGATCCCATTCCAAAGTGTGTTGTTTGTGTACAGAAAGTCAACATCTCCATCAGATTATCTATTGGAATACTGGTCCATTTTTCTAGGGATGAGTCAGAAGCCAATCTGTCTCTGACTACTGAGAGTGCCTCTTCCATGGGTACCTTGGTGAACAAACTCACCACATCCAAGCTCACCATCTGGTTGGATAGGATGGGAGCATCTCTGATTATTTCCACAAAGTGAGTGGAGTTTCAGACATATGAAGGAGACTTTCTGATCAATTATATATTTACAAGGAAGTGACTCAGAGGGTGGCACAAAGAGCCTTGGCAATTATCAATCAGCCTGAGCAGAATATTGTCTTTGTGAATCTCAGGGAGAGCGTATATGTGAGGTAGCTTGGTATAATGCTGCAATAACTGTTTATACGTCTTAGGTGCAAAGTGATCCTTGTTCTTGTTTAGTATCTGTGACAGTTTGCATTCTATTTTCATTGTAGGATCCTTTTTTACTTTGCTATAGCTACCATTGCTAATGAGGTCTTCCAGCTTTCTTGTATAATCTGATTTGTCCATCACTACATTTGCATTGCCTTTGTCAACCAGTAGTATGATGTTTTCATTCCTCTGTAGGAATCCAATCATCAGCCTCTCCAGTTTTGTGATGTTTGAGCTGGGAAGCTTGGCCTTCTCCAAGGTCTGTCTCACCTTCCATCTTAGTTCATCCGCCTGAGCCTGAGGGAAGTTCAAGGCTACCTCCTCGACTCTGGCAATGATGTCCAAGTATGGCACTCGCCTGATGGTTGTGGGGCTGTTGAGACTCTTATTCAATACTGACTCCTCAGAGGCACTCAGCTGATATTGGCTGATGTTGACTACTGCTTTCACTGGTGAGTGATGGACCTTGTGTGTCAGCTTCTGATCTTTCAGTCTGTTTAATTTTTGTACTTGGTGAGCCTTGACTACATCGAATTCATGTCTGAAGGATTTATCCAGGTCATTTTTGATCCTTCTCTGGTCTTCTTTATTGATAATTCTCTTGAAGAAATCCTCGAGCCACTGGGAGATATGAGCTTGTAGTCTCTGTTTTTATCCAACAATTGTACTGGATTCTCTCTTGGTCAAGGGCGTCTCCCACTTTTTCTGCAACCAGACAGGCTCTCCTTGAATTGATGGGAAGTTTTGGTGCCAAGCCTGAAGAGATGAGTTGTAGATCTCTGCATTGGTGTAGGAATGTCAGATGGTTCGATATTCATGCCAGTTTCTGGTAGGATTTTTCAATTTGTCTCCAAATTTTTGGTGTATCGGCAGTGGAGAACTTGGAGAGGGGAATTAACAGGAGATAACTGATAAGTGACATCCATTAGACATGGCATCTTGAACTAGAACAGTCTACCCAAGTGAGCAAAATAAAGGGTTCAGTTCGACATTCCAACCACCTGAAGAACGCCGGAGCATACAACGGCCAAAATGTTGTGATAAACATGGCAACAAAGATGAGGACAATAGTCTGAATAATGTAAATAGTGTACATAATGCCACATCTCAGAAATATATACATATATATGTATATATATATATATATATATATATATATATATATATATATATATATATATATATGTATGTATGTATGTATATATACTGCAAACTATGTCAATAGGTTAATAGTCACCTTTTCTGACCAGATGAATTAATTAAATAAGAGGAGTGAATATTTGGGATAAGTGAGATGATGTTCTCTCTTCTCACCCCATCCCCCGACTAAAAAAATAATCGTTTTACTTGAGGTCTGGAGTAAGCTTCAATCCCAATAGACGTTCAAAATAAGAAGCCTCATTGAGAGTACAACTGCTCATCATAATTGGAGAAATCTCAGGATCTGCTTTGTTGATTTTAAAAGCATTTAATGCTACAAGCCATTTCCTCTTCCATTGATCTGTGAGAGCTAGATCAGCAGATAGATCTATTAGTTTTCTACCTCTTTTTGGCAAAGACACTAATCAATTTCAAATTGGTTAAGCATTCTACCTCACAGGCAAACATATAGCTTTTGCTTTTCAAGATGAATTGCTGATGTGTTAACAGTTATTGCTGAAAGAGTTTCTCAAGTTTCGATAAGAATGGTCAGGCTTGGACTGTTGCTTTGGATATCTCAAAGACATTTCACAAGTTGAGGGGTTATGTTGTTTCTTGTCAAAATTTTCATTTGATTCAATCTCTCTTATCAAATCACAAAATGTTGTTTTGAACAGACATTCTTCTAGATCTTTCTATATAAATGTGAGCATCCCCCAGGACTCTATCCTTGGACCTACTTTGCTCTGAATTTTTACCAATGGCCCTTGGTATCTATGCCAATGATACAACTGTTTACTCCTGTCTTAGTGGTATACCTGATAATTTTGATAAAGTCAAATTGGCAGCTGATCCTAAAAATGATTTTCCATCTATTGTTAACTGGGGCAAGAAATGGCTTCTTAATTTTAGCACATCCAAAACTAAACTGCTCTCTTTTAATCATCTTAGAGAAACATTTTTGCTTTCCATCAGCATGGCTGATGTTAACCTTCAAGAGAGTAATTCATTACACCTTGAATAGAACTTACTGTTACATTTAATAATTTCAACACTAAAGTGATGAACTCTAGTTGTCAATCTAGTACTATGCTTAAATTCATGGAATCTGGGTACCAAGGAAGAAAACTCCTGAAAAAGTGCAATATAGATTCACCTTTTTGGTCTAACCTTTTCCACTGAGATGATTTGGAATGATTATATCAATCTGCTGCCAAGAAAATTGATTTACTGTGTTGTCTAAAGAATTTTTCTTGTCTGAATCTATATTGCATTTTTATAAGTTTACCATTCATCCATGCACTGAACATTGTTGCAACCTCTGGTCTGGTTCTGGTTGGTATGTATCTCGAGATTTCTGATAAAATCCAAAGAAGAATTTCCAATATTATTGGTTGTAATCTGGTGTCTTGCCGTCAATTACTTTCCACTGCCTTAGTTGAGCTTCTCTATAAATATTTTCATGACAATTATTCTGATGAGTTTTCTTCCTTGGTACCCAGATTCCATGAATTTAAGCATAGTACTAGATTGACAACTAGAGTTCATCACTTTAGTGTTAAAATTATTAAATGTAACAGTAAGTTCTATTCTAATAGTTGCTACTCTCTCACTTCTTGTCAGTGTCAGCTTCTTCCTTTCCTGTCAAATACAATCTTCAAAAGTTTAAATGCAACATCAATCACTATCTTCTGTCTCCTTGAATCCTGTTCATTTTAGTGTCCTTTCTCCTCAATAATGTTTTCTCAGTTTCTCAGCATCTTAGTTGCTTTATTGTCTTTCTTGGGGTGAAATAATGAAAAAAAAAAAAAAAAAGCTGTCAAGTTCTGGTCGTCTTGATTTTTGGAGGTGCACTTATAAACCATGGTATTGTTTGCATATATATTTATTAATAATCTGAGAATGTTCTTAGGTGGATTGTTAATATAAAGTTGAAAGTGGGTAGGGTTGAGGAGAGAACCCTGTGGGATGCTTTCATTGATCTCTTAGAATTCAGAGGAGTGGCTATTAACAATAGCCTAGCTGATAAGAAAGACTTGATAATTGAGAAGACTCTTCAAGAAATGTCATAGCTGATGAGTTTGTGTAGCAACCCTCTTACTGTACCTTGACAAAGGCCTTTGAGATATCTAAGGTGATCACACTCGTGATGAATTTATTATCAAGTGATTCACTGATTCGATATATAATAACAGTTATTATTACAGTATTAGTTATGGTACTAAAAATGAAAATTTGAAAAAGAGGAAGACCAAAACAGCATATATTTTTTTTACAAATTCAGTGTTAGGATGAGTTGGCTTAACACAATCAAAGGCTGTGACGTAGTTGATGATTGAGTGGGGTTTGAGGTGAGTGGGTGTATCAGGTAGAAAAGAGGACAGCCATGCAGAATGCTTGTCTTCTTCATTGCTTGCTTTCTTTTTTTTTTTTAATCTTTCCCTTTATCGCTTTCTTGGTGACCTTATTACATATCCTTGCCCTTGTAACCACAGAAATATTAGGACTAATAACTCTATGTTAGTTTTTCATACAAATTTTGTATTCATTCTTATTTTTTCTCTCATTTAAACCATATAAAACACAGTATATTTTTTGAACATCTATACAATGTTAACTGAATATCACCTCTAAGTTACCTAAAGAAATCCTTGTTGCTTGTTTACTACTGAGGAGATTACCTCCACCTAGTCTGCTAAGATGCCACTGTTTCAGGAATATAAAAAACTTGAACATAATCTTCTGTTTTCCTACCTAGCATGCAGCAGGTAGAAGAGCTAACATAAAATTCATTCCTGTTAGGAAGGACTTATTTACCTACCCCCCCCAACTCAGCAACTGATAAGTGAACTTTTGCACAAACACACACACGTGCATATCACAGACACACACAATTCCTAATAACTAAGTTTTAATGCTTTTTTCCTCTTTTCAAACTTGCAGGTTTTAATTTCTGCTAAAATCCATTACATTATTCGGACTATTGTCCTCATCTTTGTCGCCGTATTTATCACAACGTTTCAGCCGTTGTATGCTCCGGCATTCTTCAGGTGGTTGGAATGTCGAACTGAACCCTTTATTTCACTCACTGGGGCAGAATGTTCTCAAGAACACATGGCACAGTCGATAAAGGCATTAGCTAGATCCAGTGACAGGACCCAAAGAGTGTGAGCTCAATACCTGGTTAAGGCAGTGGAGAACTTTCAGAGGGGAATTAACAGGAGATAACTGATAACTGACATCCATTAAACATGGCATGTGGAACTAGAACAGTCTACCCCAGTGAGCAAAATAAAGGGTTCAGTTTGACATTCCAACCACCTGAAGAAGGCCAGAGTGTACAACGGCTGAAATGTTGCGATAAACATGGCAACAAAGATAAGGATAATGGTCCGAATAATGTAAGTAGTGTACATAATACCTCATCTCAGAAATATAGACAGATCGACACATAACTTAGAAAAAATATTTTGTTACTTATGTAAAAACTATCTTAGTTGGCAATGATATAAGTGATATATGATTAATTTGTTTAAATAATGCACTGACTATTGTTTTGTTTATGTGGCAATAAGCACTAGTTTATTTTTTCTCTTTTGTTAACCATATATTAGTTACATAAAAATACATGAAAATGTCTCCATGTGAAATTAATTCCTTCCACTCATTTCACATGTCTTTTTACCTCTACAAATGATGACAACATGCCATTTATATATGAAAATTTTGGTTACCACCGCTTTTGGTTGAATATCTGCAACACTACCCAAAAATATAGTTCCTTTTTGTTTTATTTGGTGAATTCTTTGTTTGACTCTTTTCTTTTCACTCTTGAGTTCTTATTACAACTTCATTCATCAACAAAAGTCTTTCGTTAACTCAACACATGGAATTGCCTTTTTAACATTGATTGTAGTCAATCATACAAGAGTGGTACTATGGCATAACCCAAGTAAAATCAATTAATAATTAATTGAAAAAAGAAAGAAAAATCATATAAATTCTGGTGGGAGAGAGATAAGCCTTCCAAAATAAAATAAAGCTGCAACAAATTATTGATTAATAGTGTTTGTTATAGGTATTATCCTTAGCTAAAGCTTTTAAAGGTAACCCCTTAAACTACATTCAAACAAAGACACATGGTCATGCTGCCTGAATGTAACAAGTGATGTTACTATCAGCTGCTCCCAAAAATCCTAGTAGTCATATAAAGCAGATTTGGAGAGAAAGAGAAAGGCAAATCAGGTGAGATGGGATACAACCTGTAATTAAGACCAAACCATTCAGTGTGAGTTACAAAGAAAACAATCTATGAAAAACAAATAGTAAGAAAGTACAAGTGTGGTTGGTTTTATAAAATGTTTGTACCTGAAATATACAATTGCATGAATCTTTTTTCAGGATGATGAAATATGAACTGGGTGTGAAGGCTGCATTTTGGGAGACATTAACATGACATATTTCTATAGTGACAACCAAATGAAAAAGAGGCTGAGACTCATGACCAATGTCTGGAAAGAGAAAAAAAAAACAAGAGAAAAAAGAGGCTTCTTGCTTTGTTTTATACATTCCTGCAAATGATTCTCAATGGTTCTTAGGTACCCTAATGTAAAGTTTGGTCATGGAAATAAGAATAACATGCAGATTTTAATTCTCACTAAAATCCACAGATAACTTAGAAAAATTACTTTGTTACTTATGTAAATGTAAAAAAGTCTTAGTCAAATATTGTAAGTGATATATGATTAATTTGTTTAAATAATGCACTGACTGTTGATTGCATTATGTGTCAATAATTGTTAAATGAGCCACTAAAATAAGTAACTAAGTAATCGATTTAAGTTCTCTGGGTGAAAGTCTTTTGTATCTGCTGTAGGCTATAAGCCTGTATAAGCTGTAATGAAATAAAAGTGGTTTTAATGTTGGGACAGTTGAAGGATCTTTTTGTTTTTTGAGTAACTTTAACTATGGCATATATATTGGTCTATCTACTGTCTACAGAGCAACAATTGACAGATGAAATAGTTTTTGACAATGTCATTTAAGAATTTGCCAACAAAAAAGCAAGAAAAGTTACTTTATAGAAAGTGTAATTTTCATTTCAGAAATAAAGATGGTCCTAATTTTTTACACTTTTTTCTCTACATGTTTTTGCATTTTAAACTGTTACTGATAAAGGTTAAGTATTTTGGTGTGTATTTAAAGCATATTATATTTGAGTGTGTGAAAGTAATATTATAATAGTACACAAACTAGTTTAAGAGTAAGTCACTGTCCAATATGTATTTTTTATGGGGGTGGCAAACTCAAAGGCTGCCCCGGGCGGCACACAATCTAGCTATGCCACTGTTTCCCTGTTAACTTCAAGAACTCTATCACCCTCCTTCATTACCAGATTTCCTCAAGGCTAGACATTGAATTATTACCCTTCAGAAAATCTCAACAGTGAACACATGCCCCATTCCCAGAGAACATGTATAAAAGACAAGGAAAACAAAAAAGCTAACCATACTGAAATATCTTCCAGCCACAAACTAGAATGAAAAGGAACCTATCAAAGAAGTCGTTTTATCTTTCATAAACTGGTGAAAAGTTAATCAATAAATTAACCTAAACATATCACATTGCTGTTACAACCTGTTTGTCTTAGTTAATTCATTCATAAAAAAATACACATTTACTCAGAAAGTTATTTTTAACACCCTCAAATGGATAAGTTCCTTATCAAGAATATAAACAGTAAAGATTTAATAAATTTGAATGATGTAAATCTTGAGAACATCAGTCAGTCAGTCAGTTATGTGCCATTTATGATACAAACTTAGGTGATCATGTATCTTTTGATACATGATTGATGAGGCAGATTTTTTCCTGCAGTAGGTTGCCATTTTTTTCTGCAGTAGACCAGTTGCCATCCAAGGCCAAAGAACCCGGTCTGTCCTGCTATTTACTGATAGTTGGGGGGAGAAGAAGAGGATTCATACCTTTCCCAAGGGTATTAGCATGCAAGTGAATGTAATAGATTTGATTGGAATTCAAACTTGGCTTGAATTCCAGTCAAATCCATTACATTCACTTGAGAACATGCAAGTCCTAAATCTGTCTAAGTTGGAACATTCCATGGAAACATATATGGCCTGGACCATAATATAATGTTGTTTATATTGTGAAAATTATTTAGCAATGTGTGTGAGTTACCACCATATGGCTTTTGTCAGATTTCCCAAGAAGCTGTTGGGTGGCACCGCTAAACAACTATAAAAACAGGACACTCCTGACTTCTTTCTCTAGAAGCATCACATGTGTTAAGCTCATTTGATGTGTAGATGAAAATGAACCAAATCCAGTTATATATGATATGAAATTTTCAGGTGAAAGTATTGACCTTTCTTGAAGGACACTTTTTCCACATGTCACAATAAACTTCTGTTGAGTATTTTGGAGGTTCAAAAAGTACTAACAAAAGGAGTTGACCGTAGTCAAGATTATCGAGTCAATGCAAATGATCCTTTACTTAGCTGCATAATATTTGCTTTACCAGAGCTACACACAATTTTGAATTCAGACTTTTCCTTCTCCTAGACCAGTTGCCACCCAAGGCTATACAACCCAGTCTGTGTTGGTATTTATACACAGCTGGGAGAGAGAAGAGATGGATTAATACCTTTCCCAAGGGTATTAGCATGTAAATGATTGTAATGAACTCAACTGGAATTCGAACATGGCTCTCCAATTTGTTCATCTGAACTGCATTAGTCTACCACACCTCCTACTAAACAAAGTATAAGAAAATACTTATGAATGCTGAACTTATGGCAAAAGAAATGAAACCACACACAATTGCAGAATCTTCCTATTCTCTGACTGTAAAACATTTGTACGAACCATATTTAACCTAAAAGATGAAAAATAAATAAAATTTCATTATCTAATAATGCTATAATTGGGTGTATTACAGATTTGTTTAAAGATATTAATGACAATGTAAAAACATTATAAAGGATTCATTGTACAGTACACAAACTGATAAATTGTTGCAAATAATAATAATAATGGGGCTGCCAGAAAGAATATTTCCAGTTTTATTTCCCCATTATATACATTTGTATACTCCTGATATACTAGGACCTTAGTACATTTGACAAAACAGAAAGGAGTGATAAATAAGCAATGTTATCAAAGAGATTTACATACATAATTGTCACTAATTTGTCCCACATAGAAAAATTATGACATACAAATACAAGTAGTGTGAAAAGGAGTGAAAAAGAGATGATCTTGTAATATTTTCAAAAGGAAAAATGAACATGCCAGTCATGTCCTCTGTGTACCTGATGAGACCATGTGGTTATAGATAGAACAGGAAAAGAGAGCATGTGACCTCCCTTATGCTTAAAGTTGAACAAGGTGTAAACAAATAAAACTTAACCACTATGTGAAATTTAAAAGAACAAACATTTATTACAGTACATAAAAAAGCAGATACAAAATTTACAAAGTGACCTAGTAAAAAAAAGTTGTCATCAAACTTTTTGAATATTGCTGCTGCATTTCACTGGCCAAATGGCATGTACAAATTTTCAAAAAGTTCAAACAGCATTACCAAATCTGTTTTTTCTATATCTTCCTCTTGTTAGTATCTGGTGTTATTTTTGTAGTAAATAAATTTTTGGAAAGCCTTTTTATTAAACATTTTAGAGGATAAAATTTTGATGTTGAATATGGGAAAATAAAGAGAAAATGAACATGCCAGTCATGTCCTCTGTGTACCTGATGAAACCATGTGGTTATAGATAGAACGGGAAAGGAGAGCAGGTGACTTCCCTTATGCTTAAAGTTGAACAAGGCACAAACAAATAAAACTTAACCACTATGTGAAATTTAAAAACATTTATTACAGTACATAAAAAATAAATACAAAATTTGCAAACTAGAGTTTGTATAAAAATTTCCCTTTTTTGTGTCTTATACAAAAACTAAGGGGTACCTCGATGTGGTGTAATGGTTAGAAAGCTTATCTTGCTAGATCAATTACGGCTGAGTAGTGAGTTCAATTCTTACTGGGTGCCCCATACTTTCGGTCTTGTGTCACATCTAAGCCAGGCTTAGAAAAAAATCCGTATACAAAAACTAAGGCTGGATAACAAATCAAATATGCAATGCAAAATGATCACAATTTTTGAAAACGAAAAAAACTTTGTGGAAGCAAAAAATTAGATGAGTCAGAAAATACAAAAAGTACACCCACCTAATTTGTACAACAAAATAGGAAAGTTTTATGGTTTCAACTAGTTGGCAGTTACAAGACCTTTTATGTTTTTCATTTACAGAAAAATTCAATTAGAGTTTTCAGTTTCTTTGAAATTTTCCACTGCAAGCAGCTCAAATTGATGTTACAAGATGAGATCTTGCCCTGCTTCGATAAACGGAAGTTACCATCATGAGTCCCCAACTCGAAATGAAAACTGCATGTCTACGCATAGGCTTGACGCAGATACTTCCGTTTGGGATAAATTCAAAAAAAAAAAATGAAGAGAATTAAATCAACCAATCAGACAGTCTCCCACGTATTCAAAAAATTGCCATTTGGAGCTGATAGGAGTGTATAAGCTCAACACAGGAAAGTCAAAAGGCTGTCCCATTCAACGGCGGAGGCAGAAGAGTCACGTTGCTCGCTCCTGACACACTGGCCCGGCGACGAAACGAAGCATGTGACCGCTGCTGCTAATGAACTCTCGTCCGACAGCTTGTCAAAGGGTACCTTTCCCCTTCCATAAATCAAGTTAACTCCACGAACTTTACTTGCCACTACCATAGACATTCAACTTCTTAAATACGAACTTTTTACTTGTTCTTATTTTCCTCACTAAAAAGACTATAAAATATATCTACAGTCTTTCTTGTTCTTTCGATTCTGAATTTCATTGTTTGCAACCAAACGCAGTATTTCGCCCACATTGTTTTCACATCGCCCACGCATCTAAATACGGAATATAACATTGATTTCTCTCCTGAAACTTGTATCTGTCTTCCAGTTGAGATTTTTCTGTCCATTCGTCTTTCTTTCTCCCTAGGAGATTTATGACTCCCTTCTGCTTTGACACTTCCATATACCTTGAAGTATAGTTGCTTTCTGCCTTGAAGTTTGAATGCTTTCTGATCATATCAGCAAGTCAGTCTCCTTTTATAAGGAAACAGGAGGCTCCCAGAGATTTTAATTCCAAAATTTAAAAGAGGGTGAGACCATGTTTATCTAAAAAAAAATACAATAAAATATATTTTTTCAAATTCAAAAAATGAATCCACAAAAATTCACAAAGAAAAAATAATTTTGGTAGTTCTTTAAACATTAATTCTAAAACTAGAAATTTTCACACTACTGTAACAATTTTTTTACAAACAGTCTGGCTTTCTTTAAAATAGACTTTTCTCAAAACATGTAAAATACAAACCTAGACGATTATAACATTTATTTATTTACATTTTTAACTAATGGTTAACTTTATTTTATAGTACTAAAATATAAAATTTTTATAAGTGACCTAGTAAAAAAAAAGTTGTCATCAAACTTTTGGAATGTTGCTGCTGCATTTCACTGGCCAAATGGCATGTACGAATTTTCAAAAAGTTCAAACAGCATTACCAAATCTGTTTTTTCTATATCTTCCTCTTGTTAGTATCCGGTGTTACTTTTGTAGTAAATAAATTTTTGAAAAACCTTTTTATTACCCATTTTAGAGGATACTTACTGCGGGAAAAATCTCTGGGAGCAGATAACAGGATTTATTGAATGGTGCATAAGCTCCTTAATATATCCAATGTGTTATTCTAATTTGTAGCCATAGTGAATGATACCTGATATTGTATTCTAGCAGCAGTCTGTGATGTGCAGAGGTTTAGTGATGTTTGGTGATAACCAGGGCCAACTCCTTGATTGTACACCCCTAAGACTCAAGTGGGGGGGGGTGCTATAGGGCCTAGTACTGAGAAATGTGAGAAAAGAAGACATTTTAAATATGTGAAAACAAATAAAACATGAAATAAACACTATTCAAATGAAATATAAACTAAATTTTTATTTTGCACCTTGATTGGATGTCCTCCCGATATGTCTGCCTGGTGCCATCGCACTCTCTGCACCCTCCTCTGCATGCTACTTGCAGCAGCAAAATAAGAAATTAACTTGTAACCTTAATATGAAGTAAAGAAATTTGCAACTAACCTTGTGGTTATCAAATTGTTGTTATTAGGTTAGGGATTGTGTTGTGTCTATAAAAAAATAAATAAAAATTAATTATACTGTCAAGAATAATTATAATAAAATAATTATAACAATTATAATTATCATTAATTCATTCATTCTAAACCAATGAGAATCAACCCCACTTTTCTCCTCTATACACACAAACATGTGACATTCTCACTATTGGACAAGCAGGTAACATGGACATATCATCAAAACCTGCATCAATAAAAATTTTGTCTCCTTTTCCTTTTCAGCCCATAACAGTAACATTGATCTCTTAGCAATCAACAAAACTTTGAGGTATGAAAACCCTAGACACTTCTTGTATTTTTCCAACTAAATTATCTGAACACACATCTCATATAGAGGCATAGAATTTTGTATATATATCTATAAATACAACATATAAGAAAGACTGTGTAAGGATACAGAAGGCACTTATCTCCCTTTTGTGGAGAGAAGTCACATGGGTCATGTCATGGCTGCTTAATGAAGTCACTCTATATAGTGATGAAAGCACCGGTCAATTTCAGGTCATTTACAACAACCACACACTAAGGTTGCTTTCTTTAGCTTGGCCTTGCCTAAAGTAGAGGCTAAATCTGCCTCCCCCAGCAGCTTACATGTCCCTGGTGCTGTTTCCCCTTTGGGAATATATCTTTCCCAGATATAGAATGAAACTCCCGCTCATGGTCCTCAGTTTGGGAAAAACCCAAGATTCACTTTTTCTCATTCATGGAATATGTCCTCACTTGGAACATAGATGAATCTGGCTCGTTTGAATCAGGAGTCCTAAAAATGGCTTCTCCAGACACAGGAGTATCTCCATATTTTTTAAGACCCTTCCTTTTTGTTTCTCCTTACACTATTCTTTTCTGTATAGATATATGTGATATTCTCTGTGTTGGATATGCGCATATATGTATATATATATGGCTTTCTGTATGTCTTAGTGATATAAAAGTCTCTCTGAGAACAAAGCATGTTTGTCATTCCTTTTCCTTTCAGCCATTCTGTTCCATCAGTAAAATATCAGTGTTACTATAGCAAGAATATAATAATGCCCATAATGGGGGAAATCTTTCTTCCAAGAGTTACCATTAGAATTGTATACACTTTGCTTATTTTTTATTTTATCCTTCTGTTGGATTCTGATTCATATTTGATCTACACTTGACCCCAAACTCACAATTTTACTCAGTATTACTGTCTCTTAGGTCTCTAACACAACAATACAACCAATTAATAAATAATACTCAATTTGTTGTTTCCACATCTTTCTGTTTCTCATTTTCACAAGTATTTTTATACATGTAAATGTTAGGGGGTTTATAATTATTTACTCAGAGTTATAACTCCCCTACAGTGTGTTGAACAAAAAGTAAATGTTGAGAAAACAGACAAACAAAAGATTGAGGCAAAACAAGATAGAAATATTTCTAGAATATCTTTTGTATATCTTAAGAACATCAAGGGATTAAGAATCTCTGTAAATAATGAAGGAAAAGTGAAACTTACTCTGCTGGTGAAATCAGCAAATGCCTGATGTGTACTGTCTAAGACATGTTGCATCTATTGCACATAGCACTAGTTTTTGCATCTGGTCACAATGTCAGCCCAAATTGAAAGAGAGCTAGTTTCTCATGTTCACAGCATGCATGCCCAACAGCTGAAATAGGGTTACTTCCACTGATAGGGTTTTTCACATATGTATGTCTAGCAAAAGGGTTTGATGGCTGCTACAAGCCTATTTTCAGCAAATAATCCCAGAAGTGGTTTATGGTCAGTCTACAGAGTGAAAAAAAAAATGCCATGCATATACTGAAGATGGCAAACAAACAAGCTAGTCATGTCTAGTCATTCCTTTTTATTTTTTGAGCCATTACTGCTGTTGTTCTGTAGAGATAAACATTTACATGCACCTGAATCAGTTTTGAAGGGTTAAAAAGCATCAACAATAGTGCAGAGCACAACATGTTTTTGGTATCTTGATAAGCATTTCTTTTATTCTCTCCCTACACCCAAGTTTTCTCTTTTTTTAACAAATAATAACAAATTGGATAAATGCCAATTATAATAATTCAAAACCCCAAGAAAAGCTTTCAATTCAGTAATGTTCTTTAGAATGGTGGATCATTTGTGTTCAACAATTTTCTTTAGAAATAGAATAAGGTCTTTAGAATTTTTACACTTATTTTATATATATTTTTTACAATTTTAGAAGTAGAATAAGGCCTTTCTAGTTTACTCTAAATCCCAGATAGGTCAGCTCTGGAAGAAAACACTAACACTAATTCACATTCAATATTTGTACAGTACTTTATGAAAATTTAATCCCTGAAACCAAATAACGTTCACCCTCACTTTGCAAATGGGAATGTCCTTCAATTACTGATTCATTGAAAAATGCCCGTGTCACTATGCACACCAAATTGCAAATGGTTGGCTTAATAAAAACTCTAATCAATATTAATGGTGAGCAGCTGTTTTGTTTCCTTGTTGAAACTTGAGTTGCTGATATGCTTAACTCAAATAAAGCTTACTAAATTCCTCTTCCCACACAAGTAACAGATAAGTACTTAGTACACAAAGGAAAATTTAGTGCAATTTTGTTTTGCAAATTTTGTATTCAGTATTATTATTAATTTTATGTACTTTAATAAATATAAATTTCTTTCAAATTTCACACTGGAGTAAGTGTCTTGTTTTTTTTCATTTGTGCTGTAGTGGAAAGGTTGGTAGTTACCATTTATTTAATGGTGTTGACGGCCCAAATCAATCCATACAATTTTTTACTCTACGAATATGTTAAGCAAAATGCAAAAACAACAAGAGAAAACAACAAGAAATATTTGTGATAAAAGACAAAAGGCAAATATTTGAATAACAAGGAATTTTCAATGTATTTTTTGTAATGAAAATATTTTACAAAAATGTAGTGGATTTTTTTTAGGTGAAATCTTCTTAGTTTAATTTATGTTGAACTCAATTTTGGTGAAAGATTAAATTTTGTTAATTTGAAAGGTTGTTTGTTAGAATCTGTTATTGAAGATTCTGTAAGTTAATTGCAAGAGAAAAATTTACATTTAAGAATTTACTGTTTTCTGTGATCCACTTTTTGCACAGATTTGACTCAACTATTTTGGGTATTGGAATAATGTAGAATTTGGGTTCTACAGCACCATACATAATATTCAGGATAAGAGATCTGACATTCTCCCTTTTCCTCTTCTCCCATAAAAATCCTTTTATCATTATTCTTTGATAATTCCCCCAAAAATTAAACTGGCACAAACAGTGAATGCAACACCATTTGTATACAACACCTTCATCTACAGGCTTTGATTAAAAAACTATCAATATTATTCACTCCCATCTTTCTGTCATCTTTTCCCATTTTACAAGATTATTTAGTTCTATCCTGTCTACACTTTCAAAGAGTATGTCTGATATGCATTCATCAAAAACATTCTTTCCATGATCACCCATATCCTGAATGTACATGACATATTTTTTTAATCAATTCACTGCAAGCAAGGTGATAGTACCATTAAAATACAAGGGTCTACTGTGAGTGAAAGAGAATAAAAAAAATTAAGAATAGATACCTCCACAGATTTGCTTAAAAATGAGCATACAGGATGAAAAAATGTCCAAAACTTAATAAAAACAAAGTTTTAACATCAAAATCTTTCTGTTATTATTAAAAGGAAAGACCAAAGAATTTCTTGATTATTAAATTATATTTTTTGATTTGTTTTAAAACATTTGAAATTCTGGTTAAATATCTTGTGTCAGGCACAGGGGGAGGAACCAAAGAACAGTATAAGAAATTTTAGCATCTTTTTTTTTGTGGTGAAAAGAATATTGATTTGGAAATTCTTGCAAAAATCAAATAATTGTCAGATTTTAATTAAACCTTCAGGACTTATTCAAAGATGAATGAAATTATTTTAGAAATGTTTCTTTTTTTTTAGAAAATCTTGGTAAAAACATTTCTCATATCTCCCACTTATTTGATTTTATTAAATTTTGAGAAATTAATTTTGTACCACTTAATGTTTATATTAGTTATAGGCAGAACTCCTTGGAGAATCTAAATCATCAATTTTTCTTTTGTAAAACAGAAGCACCAATTACTGAAAAGCTGCTCTGAATTGTAAAATAAAAAATGCAATAAAACTAAGATACAATTTAATTAGAAAAACTTTTAATTGTTTTTATGAATAAGAAATATTATGAAAACTATTGTCTTAAGAAAAAATTTTTTTAATGAATAATGAATTTTTAAAAGAATTATTTTAATTTTAAAAAAAATTTAATTAGAATAATTTATAAAATTTTAAATCTTTTAAATTTCTGTATTAATTTATACTAGTTAGGTGATATTATTATTAAGTAAAAACTATACTTACTAATCATAAATGGAAAAGCTTATTATAATTTAGCAACACCCAATATTTTAAAAAGAATTAAAAGTTTTTGGGGTGTGTATAACTGCCAATTTTTGTAAATACAGACGTCCATACATGACATTATCAAAAAATAAGAGCAATAACTATAGTAAATTTAAAGCCAAAGTACCTAAAATTCAATAAAACATTAGATTACAGAGAATATTTTCCTAAATTTTCAAGATTACTGGGTAGTTAAAAATTATATAAAATAGGTGCTTACATTATATTCCTCAAGTAATTTATACAGATATGTCCACCGTAGAAAAAATTAAATAAACTTCTGTCTGTTAGACAAACTGTTAACCTGTCAACATTTTAAACATCTACACATTTACACCTACTGTCATGTTAAAAAATGCATTTCTGTGATATTTTAAACTAAAAGTATGTAATATTTTTTAAAATCAGATTAATTAAGCTTTAAATTAGCTAATATTCTCCAATTAAAGTTTCAGAAAAGTATATTTTATTCTTGAAAATATTTTTAATAAAGAAAATTACATTGTGAGGACAGATGGCTAAAAATTATAATTGAGTTTCCAGTTTGTTCTAAAGTAGGTACCTCTACAGAAACATGATACCTAAGGTTTAAAATGAATTTTTAAAAATAGAAAATCTTTCTTGAAGCTTTTAATTCTCTTGTACCAAAGACCAAGGAAAAGTGTGAACCAAACAATAGGCAAACCTATCTACTCCTATTGCGAGAGAGAATAGTAAAATTATAGTGTTTTTCAGAAGGGTTCAGTGTTTTATAAGTAAAAATTATTTTATTTTGAACACTGAAGAATTATTTTGACAATAAACTTCATTAAGCATATCAATATATCATACTACAAGTCATTCAATTTTTAGTAATAAAACTAGTGTGTATACTATCCACAGTATTTGTATTCTAAAATATGCACATTATTGTTCAGCCTATACAAGGCCCCAGAGCCACTCAATATAGAACGACTAGGGTTGTTATACAGATGTAAGAGTTTTAAATTATGAGGATATGTCAAATAGATTGACCCTAGACTTGAAGAGGTTAAGATTGTAATGATCAAGGAAACATCCCTTTGGGAGTCTGTTCCACAGAGCAGTGGCTCTTAGAAAGAAGCTGTCCAAGTGAAACTTCCAAATAGAATGCAAAGGGAATGAGGATGGTTTGCTCCTGTGGACATGGCATAGCAGGTCTTAGCTGTAAAGGTTTGAACTGCTGGAAGCAGGGAATGTAGCTCGTCAAAACATTTTCCATGGAAATTGCAATAGAGTAGAGATAGTTTTGTGACAATGCATATGTGGGAAAAGGGATGTAAGAAGGATAATTCATCGTTTACAAGGCTGTATAAATGCTTACAGGTTTTAAAAAATAGCTGGTATTTTATATAGATTTAATTTTTTCTTCAAATAACATCTTATCTTTACTGATTCATGATTATCCATCATGACATTCTGTAAAGATACTATCAAATTAGAAGCTCACAAATGTAGATCTTTAAAAGACAATGATTATGAAATAAAACTAAAAATAGGTTTGATAAGTGGACACATAGATTTTGTACCTTGATGTTAATGATAACACCAACCAATTATGAATTTGTTTTGTTATAAATGTAGATTAGACAAAGATAAGTTCAGACGTGGCTGAGTGGTTAGAACGCTTGCATTCTGACCATGAGACCTGAGTTTGAATCTCCCCATGGTCAATTTCTCTTGTCATATTCAACATATGAAGGTCAAGCAGTTCAGTTCCTAGGAACTGACAACCCAGACACCAGCACATATGATTTGATTATAGTGGTGAAGGCTTTGTGCAGAACCAACCACACTTTTTGAAGGGCCAAATACAGAGACCCAATGCATTACATGCCACAAGATCCCCAAACGACCCTCCGCAGGTTTTGAATTCAGAGTTGCTCTTCTAGACCAGTTTCCATCCAAAGCTATAGAACCCAGTCTGTCCTAGCTGGAGGGAGAAAAGGAGGATTAATACCTTTCCCAAGCACGTAAGTGAATGTAATGGATTTGACTGGAATTCAAACTCAGCTCTCTGATTCCTCAATCAGAGCCACTATACACTACTCCACAGTGCCTCTAATATATATATAGGTTTTTATTTAATGACAAATGAAGATAGGAATATTAACTTTGTAGTTTTGATCCAATATAAAGAAAAGGAATGAAAATGGACATAATTTAAAAGAGATTAAAAAAGGAAAGCTGCAACTATGTTCGATGGTACTTTGAAAATAGGAATAAAATAGGGATAAGAAAAAAGAAAAAATGCTGAAGAAAAAAGAATACAGAATGAATTATCCTGTTATCACTCCTCACTAATCAGAGTTCAATCAAATTAAATTATGTTACACAACCAACTAAAAGGGGAAAAAGAAAATATGTGTATGTAATATAAAAGCTAGCATGTTGGGTGTATTTTAAGGTGTGTGCATGTTCTCATATAAACAATTAAAGAAGAAGCATGCAAAAACTTGGATTTCTACTACAGACTGTTTATTCTCTTTTTTAGATAAACTGTAGTGAAACAAAGTTCTCAATGTCTCTTGGGTATGTCCAGGAGGAGGCATGATGGAATAAAGGATAGCGGCTCAGATTGAGGAATCGGAGAGCTGAGTTTGAATTCCAGTTGAACCCATTACATTCACTTATGTGCTAATACTCTTGGGAAATGTATGAATCATCTTCTCTCCCCCCCTTAGAGCAAAGGGGAGAAAGAAAGTGATCTGTATGTACTTATGTGTGTGATGGTGATGATAGTCACAACACTATCTCATACATGATTAATTCTAAGGATCTTTGTTACTCTCATGTATGTGTATATATTTTATTGTAAAATTTCTTTCATGCTCTTGTTTGTTATGTGAATTTTGTGTTAACCTTGTTCTGTAGGGGACCTTTGTTCATTTTGTTGAGTTGCCATCTTTTGATTTTGTTGATTCAATTGGAACATTAACCACATCCTGTATTCCACAATTATTTTCAATATTTTTAGTAAAATACAAGAAAACCATAAAAAGATTCCTCATGCAAGTGGCAAGGAGATGACAACCAGAGACAAAATTGTGTGAGTCCCCCTCTAAATATAGGAAACTTGCTAATTGTTATAGAGTGAACGAAAAGTTTTTCTTCCTCCGTATGAGTACGAATCCCTTGTCGCCAAGTTGTTATAGAGTAGTTTCACAGTGGAGGCTTGTATTTCACTAAGTCGGTCCTTAAATAGGTTTGACGTACAAAACGTTAGGAACTTGATATAATAGTTAATGACGCAGCAATCTAGTTGTGGTGGCTGATACTTTAATATCCGACTAATGGTCGTCCGACATCGACTGACTCACCAACTCACTGAGCCCCTGGTGACTGCTACTACTCCTACTTATTATAGGTGGGAGAGTCTATTAACAATAGAATAGGTGTGTTCCAGTATAACACTAATGTTGTATTATCATAGTGGCAATTTATAACTGATTAAGAATAGGTTTATGATTTTAATTTTCAGGTCTGTAATTTCTTTGTTTTTAACAGTTTCTATATTTTTTTTACTAATTTTGTTTAGCAGGATATTTCTTAAAAACAGTATTCCTGTGTGTAGTCAGTCTACCTGGATTTTAGGTCGGAAAATAAAATCAATGTCATGTCCACAAATTACAACACAAAATAATAAACAACATGAAGAAATAATCTTCACAGAAAAGGAAGAAAACCAAGCTAAATGACAGTAACATTTGTACAGTGGTATATATATTTACATGTTGAAAATCAATGCTCTTTGTTGTGGCCATGAAGAGAGGAATAGTTTGAGTGTTCAAAATGATTTGTTGCAAGTGAGTCTGCAAAGTTTCAAAGCGTTTTTGTTGCAAGTGAGGCTGCGAAGTTTGAAATGATATAAATCTAAAGCACACGCTAATGAAATATACTCCTTGCTGAATGCGTGTGATAACAGTAATTTTAAAACACATTGAACAAAGAGATGGGATTCAAGACTTACTTTTGTTGTGGCGTTGTATGTAGAAAAATCATCACTGACACATGCATTGTAATGGTAACATGTGTCTAAGTTGTTGATTGTGGTAGGTTTGCTAGCTGTCTTTTGCTGGAAATATCCTTTACCCACTGTGTTTGTTGCAAATCTGATTGTTCCATTTCAGATTTGATTGCTGACTGTGGCTGATGAGCTGTTTTTATGGGTTATAGCAAGTTGGTGATCAGTTCACAAATCCTATCTGAGTTTTGTGCAGGAATGTACTCCATAAACCAAGCCCTGACCTATTTCCAGGTCATTTGGAGTTCAACCACACGAATGTCATAGGGAGAACATCACCTGACTTGTCCTATCCAATTAAATTCCAGAAAACAATTATTTAATTTTGGAGCTGTGTTTGAACAGAATTGTAAAAAAAAAATTCTGTATCTACTGAATTTAATAAGATTTATTCGTAGGCGTCTCTTACTTGTTTGTGCTTCACTTATTGTCTGTAAAATACAGGAGTTTATATCCTATACCTGCATGTTTTGACAGAATAGTGACAAAGTTATTTATGTGCTGTAGTGTGTACAGGGTGGTCCGAAAGTATTGTCACTGCCACATAATGTAATTTTATATTTCAGATGACTGACATGAGCTCCTACAGACCTTTTAAATGTGTGACAGCATCAATGCAAGTGAATAAACTGAATCCAATACACGTGCTTTGTATTTTATTACTTGTTTTGCTGTTCTCATTATCACAGGGGTGATAAGACTTTCGGACCACTCTGTAGATTCATTTTTCATCAGTAAAGGGATATTTTGTTGTTCCAAGAGAAATTCTCATGACTCATAACTTTTGTTCCGCGGTGAGTTTTCATAAAAGAAAAAAAAAAACCAATAGCATAAATTCAATAATTTTGGAAAAAAAAACAAAAAACAGCGATAAGGCAGTAGATATATGAAGCCAATTTGTATGGTATGGCCGGCTCAAGGGCACCTCGAGGTGGTGTAATGTAAGCTTGTCTCGCTTAAACAATTACGAATGAGTAGTGAGTTCGATCCTCACTGGGTGCCCCTTACTTTCGGCCTTGTGCCACATCCAAGCTACGCTTGGAAAATCACTATGGCCGGCTCAAAGCCAGCCAGCAATAAAAAAAAAAATGTCTCCAAAACGTGCTGATAGGAATTACAATTACATTTAGACGTGTGAGCAAAAGGTGTGAAAAAAATTTGAACATTTTAAAAGGGCTTGATGTGGGGTTAGATTTAAGTGAATTTTAGCGAATTTACAGTTTTTTCACACCTATGAGAAGTCCAGACTTTGGCGTCAGTTCTTTGATTTTGATTTTTATGTCTGTGAACTGTTAGTGAAAAAAAAAAATTAAATAAAATAAGAAGTGAACCAATTGTTTTATTTTATTTTTTTATCATAGGCCTAAAAATTGTTACTTTTCATAAATTATAAAATAGGTAGATAAATGAATTGAAAATAATTCCAATGCTTTAAGCCTTAAGGATATCTTAATCACATGCATTTCTCCGGAATTATCGAACGAAAATTTAAAAGAAAATTAATATTTTCTAAGTGCAGAAACCTTATTTAAAATCCCAAAATGGGCATTTTTTTCAATTTACAAGTTTTCAGTTTTCACGGTAGTAAAATAATGCAATGCTTTATTCTTTGTTTAGATTGTTGAAGTTTTATTAAACAAAGAATAAGAATTTATTTTTATTTCAGTTTTTAAAAGTGAACGGACTTAAATTCTTAGTCTACTTTGCTAATAAATAACTTCAACAACGTAATAATTTAAAGACATTATATTTTTTACATTGTTAAAAGAAAAACGAACCATGTTTAACTTGGCATTTTGCTTTAATTTATGACTGTTAGAATTTAAAATAAATATAAAAAAACACTGATAAATTATGAATTTAAAAATACAATGTTTTTTGTTTTTCTTTTAAAAACAAAGGGTATATAAAAAAATAAAATCTGTCTTTCTTTTAATATCGTAGAAAGTTTTTAAAGTTTTACAGATTTAGCAGAAAGAAGTAACATTTTTTATTAAAAAAAAGAAAGCACAATTGTACTTTTATTGCATAGTTTCGTCGTTGACTAAGGGTTGGGAGAGGCGGCAAAAGAAAACACTAGCTACGCCACTGGGAATGGTGTGAAAAAACGAATTAAAAACCAATCGAAACTTTTATTCTCCTTTTACTTTGAGGCGAGCATACTGTCTTAAGCCTTAACTATAATCTGACTAAGCCTTCTGACTAAATGATGAAATACTGTAAAAAAAAGTTTTAATTTAAAATATTGCATTATAAATATTTTCTGAAATGAACCACTACATTCAACGAAAATATCCGATAACTACCGGAATTTAGTGTTGACAGTTGTCAAGCCGGCAGAGTTATCCTTCTTGAAAGATTGGAATTCTTCACAGTAGCATGCTTGATATCTAAACATGGCCGTAGTGGATAGCTTTGACTTTTTATATTCGAATTGCAAAGACGTCTTTGCCAGCACTCGAGACTGGTTGGCGATTTTTGGAGTATATTACACATGCAAGAAAACCCTGACATTTACTTATTCGCTGCTCAGCTCTCTCAATTGCCATGTACTTAGTAAAATACAACAACAAGATTTTCGAAGTCTTTACGGAAAATGGGCAGGTACTACACAACGACGCTCCTCATGGAGACTGGATCGTTGTTTATTATTATTGTTGTTGAGTCAAAAAAAAAAAAAAAAAAAAGCGAACAATTTTTTTAACATATACCCCACCTTTCTTCTTTTTTTTTTTTAATTTTAAATTTAGGTTGGTTGATGTTTAATAGATTTTTTTAATGAAATGTTAAAATTTAAATTTGTGTTAAAAGTTGCATTTTGCCCTTTAAAAGATTTGTTTTTGTTGAAAGATTATGATTATGACATTTCAGTAGTAACCTTTTTCAATCATGGACTTATCTTGACATTTCCGTTTATTCAATTCAGTGGTTACTATTCAAACTTAAAAATGTAGGAAAATGAAAATTTCTAGCTAAAAAACATAAGTATTTTCTGTTAACTTAAACTAAAAAATATTGGATTGAATTTACGAAGCTCCAAGAACAAATAATAAAAACTTTAAAGTTTTTATGTTGAAATATTGAAAATAGTGCTATTTCTAATTTAAAATTTTTTTTTTTTTAACCTGTCTCCTTAAGAAACAGTTATTGTTTTTATTAGTGACAACTTTTAGTTTTAATTTGCTTTCAAAATGTTAGGGTTTTTAGAGGCTTGTTTATTGTGGACATGTAGTTACATAACTGTCGGACATGTATTTTGTTTTTCCATTTCTAGTTACTTTTTTTTTTTTTTTTTTTTTTTTAATTATTACAACACTTTGTATCGATACGCTCTTTGGCCGTAAAATAACAGCACAAAATTCAATATAAGAAATAAGTTATTTGCGAGGTGATTTCACTCGTAAACTCTCGGGAATTCATCTTTTATGGACGTCGCCGTAACCACTTCGGTCGCAGAAGCTTCGTAAACGGTGACACAAAATTCGTTGTTTAGTTTACTCGATCTGTTTAAGACCGTAGTCTCAGTGTAGTATGTATGTAAAACACTAAGTAATTAAAATATTTCTTCGCGGTTAAATTTATTTAAACACAAATTAATTTTTGAATTTAGAAACAAATGTACACTGCAAGTTTTTTTAAAATCATTTTGTCGTGTAATGAGTAATGACATTTACAACAAAATGTATCTTTTTATTATTGCTTGTGTTCTCTCTTTTTTTTCAACTGTAAAGTTAAAATAATTTAGTAGATTAGTTTTTTTTTATTATTATTCTGATTTAGTCTTGCAATCAATACTTGTCTCACTTGTTTAAATTTAAAATTACCCATACTACAAATAATTATTATTTGTGTTTGTCAACTTTAACATTAGCACCCCCATTTTTTTTTTGTTCAGTGTGATGAGGAATTTTATCATCTATTAATTAAATTCAATCAAACTAAATCTCAAGGTATTTAATAAATAAAACTAATTAAATAATTTCCCAATCCTGAAGGATTGGGAAATTATCCTTCAACTTTTAATATTTACAATTGTATGAACCTTTTATTTTCTATGCCTGCACATAGGCATACAATATTTTGCACCTTTGAACTTGCTTTTCACAATCGCCTCTTCAAAGAATGTTAGAATTCTGTATATTACCTTTTTATGATTACAAAGTATTCATTCTGACCAATGGATGAAAGGATAATCAAATGTTGATGATTAACAGATACCACACAAAGTATTAATTTGGGGTTAATAATGAAGATTCTTTACTCTTTGATCCATGGCTATGTAGTTTCTTTTCTTTCTTTTTATGCACCATGTCCTTCCAGGATATAGGCAATCAGGCCCCTCCACCTTCCTCTATCACTTGCAGCTCTCAACAAGTTCCTTCCCTCTGCTACCCCCCCCGACCACATTCTGTCATCCATTTGCTTAAGCCCGCTAGGTATGTCATGCATTGTTTTCCCTTTCTTTTTCCCCTCTATTCAAGCCATGAGTATCATATTCTCCAGGCCCCTCATTATGTGTCCCAGAAACTTCAGCTGCCCTTTCTTGATGTTAAGTATAAGCCTCCTCCTTGTTTGCATCTTTTCTAAGATCTCATCAGTGTTCACACACTTCTGTAGAACCACATCTCCGTCACCTTGAGTCTCTTCTTCATCTTTGAGGAAATCATCCAACATTCCCTACTGTAAAGAAGGATAGATTTCATGTAACAGCTCGGTATTCTTTTCTTTGTTACCAAAGAAATCCTCCTGTCTCATAATACGTCTATGGATCTCAGTGTCGCACTTATCGTCCTCTGTCAAAATACTTCCCAGATATTTAAACTTCCACATCTGCTTGGTTCTAGTGTTCCCAACCTGCAAATTGCATTTCGGGCTCGTCCTTTTACTGATGACCATGCATTCTGTCTTCTTGTAGTTTATGCTTAGACCCTTCTTCTCACTCTCTGTCACTACCTTCTGTAGGAGATTTTGTCATTTCTTTTCCGTGTCTGTTATCAGTAGTGTGTTATCTACTTATCTTGTATTGTTAAGATTGTGTCTGCCAATGCTAAATCCCGGTAGGGTTTCCAATTTTCTCAGAATTGCCTCGCTGTATAGGTTGAACATATCGGGTGAGAAAACACATCCATGCCTGACGCCTCTTTCTATTTTTGTATATTTGCTGAACTTGTTCTCTATGTTCATGCATGCTGTTTGCAGCCAGTATAGGTTCTTGATTATTCTGATAATTTTCCCGAATATATCAAGGTTGCTGAGTCATTCCAGCAGATCCTTGTGGCGTACTTTGTCAAAGGACTTTGTGTAATCTATGAAACTTAGCATATATCCTTCTGCATTTGTATCACTCTTTCTGATAACATTCTGTAGTTTACAGAGATCAAACAGTGGGAGTGAAAACAGTGGGTGATATATTTCAGTAATGGCAACAGCAATGTGTGTAACCAACCACTTTCCAGACAGTCCTTCATAACTGTCAACCTACAAAATGAAGAGTTTCTTGAAAATACATAGTGGTAATGACAATGTGGAAAAAATGTTTTGTTGCTGAATAATTGCTGTTATAATAATATTGTGATGTGTTCTAATCTGTAACGTAGAAGTTCTCCATTTGTGCCCTTATTAGTAGTCACTCAACTCTATGCAAAACAGTACAAGTCTATTTTGCCTATGTCACTACCTCCCAGAAACGAAAATGTTTTATGACCTTCAATGATTTGTAACTTCTCTGAATTATAGTTTCTTTACTATTATGTTCACTTTCTCCACCAGAAGCCTCATGCTTTCCCCACTTTCATGTTCCTCCTCCTCTTCTATTGAGACTTCTTCATCACCAATCCTAGGTCTTATCTGATCAGAATGAGCCAACAAATTCTGTCCATTTGTTGCTATTATAGCCATATTATGTCACTTTTGTACAATAAAATTAACTTTTTTAGGACTTGATTCTCTGTCTTTTTTGTACCACATTTTTTCATTTGTTGAATAGGACATTATAGATGATCTAATTTGTCTTCCCATCAATGCAGAGGGACTTTGCAATTCTCTTAGCATGTGAAATAGTTCTATAACTCAGTAATAGTCTCAGTAGGTAACTATCTGTGGTGTCTCTGGTTGGGGAAAATGCCTTCAGATCCATTTTCAGTCTGCACCATTCTTTCTGCAATTCCATTCAATTGCAGGTGGTATGGTGGTGTTTTATAAGGGAGGCATCCAATTTGTTTTAACCACAAACACAAAGTTTCATCACAAAATTCTGGTGCATTGACAGAGACTAATGTTTTTGGGCACCCCATTTATGGAAAAATATTACTCATAATATTTGCTTTACCCTGGCTACCATCCTATCCTGCATCACTTCAGGTCATCCAGAGAATGAGTTGACCAAAATTAAAAATAGCCCTATGCCTTTAACATGTGCATGATCCATATGAACAAAGGCTCATGGCTTTTTTTCATTAGGCCTTGAACGCATCTTAGTTTGGCAACAATTTTTTATTTCCCTACATTTTGGGCATTTTTCTACATATTGTCCCACATCACATGAATATCCAGGTCACTGTACTTCCAATTTTAATTGTCTTTTTGTTGCTGTTATTCCACAATGAACATCATCAACCTTTTATTATATCTTTTTCTGATGGTATTAAAAATCTCCATTGTATATAAGAACCTTCTCTATTGTTGACCTGTGCCTTATCTCTTTATAAGGTCTCTCTGTCCTAGAACAATCACTCCATTTGTTTCTTTTTATTCTGCCTGCAATGTTGCATAATACTGGATCCTGTAAGGTAGGTACCTCCACGGGATTGCTAAAAAAAAGAGCATGGCATGAAGAAAAAGACACCAAACTTGACGAAAACAAAATTTTATCGTTTAAATGTTTGTTATTATTAAGAGGAAAGATCAAAGTATTTTGGGGATATTTTTTTTCATTTTTTAAACATTCCTAGTATGTCAAAAATTTTCGTTTAAAATCTTGTTTCTTTTCAAGTCAGCAAAATTGACCATTTTTTCCCATTTTATAAAAAAAACTGAAAATCTCCCTTTGAAATTCTTTTAAATATCAATTATCATTTTTTCAAAACTTATTTTAAGAAACCAGAAATTATAATGTTTAAAATATTTTGAACCAAGCTTAACTTAGTTTCTGTGTCGAAAAGATGTAATTTGAAAATAAAACAAAGTAGGTCATAAACTTTTGTGTCACTTGACAGGTGATGAATGACATACTGACGGATTCCATGAAGGAGAAAAGTGAAATTATTTACATTTAAGTGAACAAATTATTTACCTTGTTATTTTTAAGGAAAACTTTCAGCGCTCTAATTTTTTTTTTATTTTTTATTTTTTTGTACTTAGCTTTCACCTTTACATTTACAATGCTTTAAGGAAAATATATTATAAAGAAATTAAAATATGACTGTTAAGATTGAGATTAAATTTCATAAGAAAGGTATCTAATTAATTTATAGGTACCTTTCTCATTAAATTTTATCAGAAGTGTACATAAAATACTATAATTTTATGTACATTTATTACATTTTACTGTTATTTGTATTTCCATTCATTTTATTATTAATTTTGATATTTCATTCATGGAAAAATGTCGTAACTGAGATTAATATAAAAATAAGATCATATAAATTTCATAAGATGATACTGATACTTGTAGGTACCCTTCTCAGTTGAAATTGAAAAATCAAATTAACTTCTCCACACGTGTTTTGCAAAAGTAAAGGCCTTAACAGCAGAGAACAATGCTTAACTCAAATAACGCAACTTAATTGTATTCTGGTTGGTCTTCCATACTTTATAATTACAGTCTGATTATAAACACAAAATTACATTTCTTAATTATTGCGGATCTTCTGATTAGTTAAAATGATACAATTTACAATGCGCTAAAAAAAGATCTATCTCATAAGGAAACTTAGGAAACCCGATGCGGCTTTTAACTAATTTTATATTTTAACAACTTAAATGTAAAAATCTATTATAATTAAAAAATAACAAATAATTATATTAAAAATTCATTTTTTATCAAAAAAATTTTTTGCTTTCAGAAAATATTGTCCATATTCATAAAAACAACTAAAAGCAAATAAAAGCATTTGAAATTAAATAATATCTTTGTTTTATTGAGTTTTGTATGTTACAATTCAGAGCTGAATTTCAGGTCCAATTAAAAACAAAAAAAAACATGATTTGCATTCCTCAAAGCCTTGTGCTTTTAACTATTGTAATTGCTAAACCTGACGTGATCGAATTTGTAGTGTTTTCATAAAATTAGTGGGGGGGGGCGGTAATAAATATTAAAAAAAATATTTCTGCCCTGACTTTAATAAAAGAAAACATATTTATAATAATTTCGATCATCTGTGAATAGTTTCTGAAAGTTTCATTAACATCCGACAATTATTTTTATTTTTGCAAGATTTTCCAAATTAATGTGTGTTACACAAAAAAAAACATGCTAAAAATTGTCTATGTTATTTTACTAGTTCCGGTGATACAAAGAGAAACAAGGTTTTTTTTAATCAAAATTTAGAATGTTCTAAAAAGAGCAAAAAATTTAAAAAAATGATTAAAATAAACTTTGATCTTTCCTCTTAATAATAATAATATAAACATTTAGACGATAAAATTTTGTCAAATTTGGCGTCTTTTTCATTATACTATGCTCTTATTTTAGCGATCTCATGGAGGTACCTACAAGGTTTCACATGTAAGACGATCTAAGGGTAATACATCTGTTTCAATCTAGTGCAATATTTTATCTTCTGAATTTTATTTTCTTTTGTTAACTGGGGCAAAGGATGGCTTGTCAATTTTAGCATCTCCAAAACAAAACTGCTCTCCATTAATCATCTGAGAGACCCCTTTTTGCCTTCCTTCAGTATGGCTGTTGCTGACCTCCAGAAGAACGACTTATTGCACCTTCTCAGGCTAACGTTCTCAGCTGACATGAAGTGGAAAGACTATATTGAATCCATTGCTAGGTCAGCTGCTGATGAAATTAATTCACAGTATTGTGCTAGATGATTTTTCTCTCCAGAATTCGTCTTGCATATCTATGTCCCATGCTTAGAATATTGCAGCCACATATGATTCGGATCTCCATGAAGGAGCCATTGAACTGTCTTAGTTTAAGCCAACTTTTCTTTAATTTGAATTTTCCCATTCGTTCCCAGAAATTTATTGGGATTAGAGTGACATCACTCCCAGTATCTACTTGCATGTGAAAAGTTATACTATTCAATTTAAATTTTTCTCTGGTACTTTTCTCTTTGTCTTTGTATCGAAAATAATTTTTTTTTTTCTTTTTTTTTTCTTTTTATACTTGCACACAGACTGGAAATGATTTTTCTTTTCATAATTTCAGCACACTTTACTTTTTTCTTGTCCTGTTCATATTTTTTATTACAGTATTTGCATTGCACAAGTTAATTTGATATGCTGTATGCTTCAGCATTACTCTTGAATGTATTGAATTTATCAATTAGCTCTAATTGTTGCAGAAACTCTATAGATACATCCAAGGACACTTTAGTCAGTTGTAACCCTTCTAAAATTTCGTGTTAGTATGAAGCATCACGCATACCTTCAATTAATCTGAACTGTATCAATTGTTCTTTGATGGTCATTTCTCCAGTGCCAAGTTTTTCAAACTCACAGAATCTGAAAGCCTCTCATAGTTTGTGTACATACCATATTATTGTTTTGTTCAGTTCTTGTTTGTTTGTGAGAAACTTTGTGCTCTCAGCAATAACCAACTTCTTTTTTGGTCACAAATTTCTCTTTATAATTTCCAAAATTTGTGAAAAGGTCAAATCCTCCAATTTTATGGAATATGCTATAACAGATATCTTTCTGATGGTCTCATATCCTGCCTATGCCAAAAAGAGATCTGTGATCTCATTCTCTCCTCTTGCAATTTTGTGGTCTTTTAACTTCTTGGTCCATACCTGGGCAGCAAAACAACAAATCCATGTTTCCACAAAATCTGGCTCATCCAATGGTGTTAGAGATTCTATTGGCAATGCAGTATTGTTGTGATATCTTCTAGTCTGTAACAAGAGTTCTCCCTTTGTGCCATGTAACAACTGACTTATTAGTAGTCACACAACTCTATATACAAAATAAGGCAATTGCTGTGTCTGCTGTTAAGAAAGTTTGTTCACTGTATCGTGCTAAACATTTTTCTCACCTAAATATACCTTGCCCCTTTTAAAAGTCTATCATTCAACTGTGCATTGAATATTGCTACCAATTTTGGTATGGTGTTTCTGATATGCATCTAGAGATTCTTGAATATATCCAAAGAAGAATCTGTAATATTATTGATCCAGACCTGGCATGTCAGCTTCAATCACTTTCCCATTGCTATAAACATCGCTTCTTGTGCCTTGTCTATAAATATTTTCAGGGTAATTGTTCTAATGAGCTCTCCTTTTTGGTAAACATGACTACATGTATTTAAGTGTATTAGTAGATTGACAGTTCTCATTATTTTACTATTGAAATTGCTAAATGTAATTGTAAGTTCTTTTAATAACCTCTTCTCTCACCGTTCTTGCCTGGGGAACTCTCTTCAAGCTTCTTGCTTTCCTATCAACTCTGACCTTCAAAAATTTAAATGCAATGTCAATCCCCATCTGTATCCTGCCCATTTTATTGTATTTTTGCCTCAGTAATGCTTTCTTTCACACTTAGTAACTCCTTATGTCTTAGTGGCTTTATCACCTTTTTTGGAGTGAAATGATCACAAAAAGTGTCTGTGACATCTACAGATCATCTTGTCTTGAACGATCTTGATATCGAGCTTTTACTTAGAAATAAACTTCTTGTTGCATGTAAAATGCAGAATTCTTCAAATTATTTGTTGCCATATTTTTTAAATATATGTTCAGATTTCAATTCCAGATCCTATTAACTTGAAATAATTTTTCCATCAGGCAATTTGAAAGCATAAAAGTGACTTTGAAAAAATGTTCATATGAGATTGAAAGTGGATTAAGAAGTTTGGTTGATTTTGTTAATATTTCCCAGTTTATTAAAATCATTTGTGATGTGGATAAACATTGAGAAATAAACAAAATTATTTACTATTTTTGAGTATGTTTTTGTATTACTCTAAATTCTTGTTATTGATTTATTTTACCAAGAAAATTATTGATTTAGAGAAATGGTCCCACTCTGACATTGCTGATAGTCTAAGAAGTGGTGCCAAAACATCCTCAGCTAAGTTAAGATTTATGCTTCCACCCAAACTACCCATAAAATAAATTTAATTGTTTTGGAAAATGGGTCATGCCAAGAACTTTTCAGTACTAGTATTTAGTATTGCTGAAGTTATTGCTAACAATTTTGTCAAGATTTACAAGATTTTATTTTCGTTCAATCTCACAAACCAATTGATGAAATTTGAATAAGCTGATTTGTTTGGAAAAATACCTTGATAAAAACCCTACTTCATGGTTTAATAATTTTTTTAATTTAATTTTATAGGATTTCATGGCAAACAATATTTTTTTAATTTGGTTTTGATCTGTCACTGTATAGTTATTTTAGAGGGTGTGACTGATGGATGAACTAACAAAAATCATAAAATTTTATATATAGATAGATTGCTTTTTCCCTTGTAACTAATATAATTCAAGTGTAGATAACTGGAGACCTAATTAAAACACCTGTATGTAGAATCTGCATTTTTTTTTGTTTTATTTTTGACTAAGATAATTGTGCTCTTTTTTTTTTTTTTTTTTTTTTTTTTTTTTTTAGTCGTGACTGGCAGTAGTGAAGGTATTGGAAAGGCTTATGCCCATGAACTGGCTAATCGTGGTATGAACCTTATTTTGATCAGCAAAGGAGAACAACAGCTGAAAAAGACAGCAAATACCATTAGTAAGTATTCAGTTCATATCTTTTATTTCTGTATGAAGAAAATAACTGAATGGAAAGAATAGTTGCATTTGCATTGAAACATCTTCTTATGCATCAAAATTATAACTATAAATACACACATGCATGATACTTTGTAACAAAAGTGATAAAAAGAATAAGAAACTAAATTAAATCTGCTGGACTATATGCACAAAACATATTTCAGTATCCCCTCTTCTTCATCCACATGTGTAATCACATCAACATAAACATCACTTTAGTCCGATGAAATCCTAAAAAACAAAATACATCATATAAAAAGTTTTTTTTTTTTTTTTCCCACTTTGTCATATACTTTCCTAAAACGCACTGAAATCCAGACCAAAGCCAGCAGATTAAGATTACTTTATTGGTAATCTGAAATGAAATGCTGATCCATATCTGATAGTAACTAACCTTAACCTCATGTGATTTTTGTCTGCCTGTGATCTAAGGGAAATTTCAATAGGAAAATAAATTAAAATTTTGGAATGCAGCCATTAAATTGTATACCTTTTAGAAAACGCTGTTGATATTATTTTGTACCTGTTTACTTATCTTAAAGTATGATTAAATAAATTATTTATTTAATGTTATATAATAATTTTATTGATAATTAGTAAAATCTTCATTGAAAAAATTTAAAAAATCCCACTAGATCAATTATTTATTTTACGTATCATTTCATTTTAGAGACTTTTAAATTCTTTTTTTAAATTCTTTTTTTTTTTTTTTTATTAAGAAATTCAGAATATTGGAAGATTGAAAATATTTTTTTCTTTCATTCATTTTTTTTATTTTTTTTTATTTTGCATAAAAAATACCAATTTAGATTAAGACAAAACTTGTTCAGTAAAAATATATACCATTAAAACATCTCTAAATACAGATACAAACCCCAAATTTGTCAGATTGCATCCCAAAAACTAGAATTTTTTTTTTTCATGAAAACACACGTGTGTGTGTGTGTGTGTGTGTGTGTGTGTGTGTGTGTGCTAGAACTAAAATCTTTACTAGCAAATGGCAAATGTTTTAATATTTTCTCATATGTATAAAAATTCCACATCTAAGTTGGCACTGCCAAGACAGATATATTCTATATCTAAATATTTTTGGTTCAGTTCCAAATCAAACATTATTTTATAAACCAGTTAACTTGTGGTGGTCTGAATAGACTCATTGCTATATTTGTATTCTTGTGATAGTTCTGAATTAAAGAAAAATGTATAACTACTTTAAATACTTTAATTTTTTGTTTTCATTGCAGCTAGTCAGTTCGCGGTCAATGTTATTCCAATTGTGGTAGATTTCTCAGGTAGTAGTCAAATTTATGATGAAATTTGGTTAGCTATCAAGGATAAGGAAATTGGAATTTTAAGTAAGTAAATTATTTTTTCTTTTCTTTTACTCTTAGATATAAATGGTAATGTATGAATAATTGAAAGGCATTATCTTATTTTGAAAAATGTTTTAGAATATATGTATCAATTTTATGATTATTAATTTTAGTCCTAAACATCTGATGTCTCAGAAAACTGTCTACTAGTCTATTAATGATTTATCTGTCAATCTATAAATGTTGCATTCTCTCTCGTGCTGGGGGGGGGTCTTGGTCATTGCACCAATTTACTCATATGTTGTCAGCGATTGCTAATTGTTTTGAGTCCAGAGATAAGAGACATCAACAAAGTAATGAACTTAATTATTTTATTAATGTCAACATTTCTACCTATCCAGTGGGTTTGCTCTTCCCAACAAGGAAGCTGTTTCAGACATGAAGGAAAATGCATCTATATTACTTGACGGTTAAAACTCGGCTCCCTGAAAAACCTTTCTCTATTTATCATTCTCATGCTAGTACAGCCAATCAAAATTGACTTCCTTTATTTTGTCTTGTATCTGATCCCTAAGGTCAGAGCAGAGATATACTTCCCCCTAAAAATAAGTCTTCTAAATTATTATTTCACACAAATTCAGTCTGTCAACCCTGAAATCAACTTTGATATAGTTAAAAAAATATTCTTGAAGGCAAATTTTGTAATCAGTATAAAAAAAAAAAGTACAATTAAATTGCAAATTGTAGGATTCCATAAATTTAATCAAATTTTTATGAATATATGGATCCAAATGTGGTAAATATTCTTTTCCAAAAATACTACAATTGTTTAAAATTAAGGAAAATTTTTAAAGTATTTCTTTTTCTTGAAAGTACTAATGTGCGGCGTCAGAGGTTCGTTGATAAATTTAGAAGATAAAAACAAAAAATTACCAGTAAAAATGAGATAAAATGTTGTAAAGGTAATCTTTATCAGTCATCACATTTTAAATATTTTCTATTTGATGACAGATAAGGATTGCTTTTAGAATACTTTATCTGGTGATTTTGTTTTATTGTTTAAACCTCTAAATTTATCAATGGCTCTTTTTGATAAAGGTAGATTGAAAAAAAATGGTTGCTTAAGAAGACTTCTACCACCTTTTACTTTTGATAGTAATTCCAAAATATCTTTAGTTCATGCTATACTAAATTTTGTTCTACCAAGAAATTGTTTAAATGATTTGCATATTTCTGTGAGTGCTGGAATGGATATCGCCTGAAGAATATTTGCAATAGGTTTAAATCACTCATTTTTAAAAATTTAAACACAGAAAATGTGTTATTGTTTTTTTTTTTTTGTTTTTTTTTTTCAGTAAACAATGTTGGTGTTATGTATGACTATCCACAACTTTTCCTGGAGGTGCCAGAAGAAGTAAGTCTTAATTCATTATATTCTTAATTATGGCTAATAACTATCCCCAGGGAAAAAAATAACAGTGTGCCAAAAGGACTGTTTTTCTCTTAATACCATTGTTGCTGTATACTCCCTCGGTAATTTTTATTGTTTTAAAAAGCTATTTTTAGAATTTTAATAAAAACCAGACATGAAACTGGATTTATGCATTTCTTTTTTCTTGAGAATTGACTACAAAAATGTTAAATACTATTTATTCAATTGTTTGTTTACAAGAGTTTTCTACAATAATTTTATATTTTCAAGATTATAAAGATATGTGAACCAACTACAACTCAATATTTATTATTCTCAAGATTATAAGGAAATAACTGTAAAAATAAATTTATTCATAAATTTATAAAAATATCTGAACAAGAGAACAAAAAAATTTAAATAAACACATAACACTAGTAAATGTAATTATAAATTATGCAAAAATGCATTTTCCAGAGATTTTTCTTTTTTTTTTTCTCTCCACATAATTATTTCTTGATGCACCCACTTAAGAATTTCATGTACCTCAACAATGAGTTATTCTAACAGTATTGGAGCCATCTTGCCCATCATTGGTTTGAAAAGTTTTCTAAAGATTGCATCATATTTGTCTTACATAAACCACATTGAGCATTTATGGGATGTAGTGGAGAAGTCTGTTCATGTAGACAAGACCCTGCACTTATAAATATCAGGAATCTGTCGACAACTATTGAGAGGGAATGGTTTAACATCTAAGAGTTCATCTGACCACTTGTGGAATCAATGCCATGTTAAGTTACTGCACTTTGCCAGGTGAGTTGGCAATTCTACATGATACAAGGCACTGATCTCATTACTTTTAGCACATCAGTTGTGTGTGTGTGTGTGTGTGTGTGTTATAATTTTCACAGTTCACATACTACACTCTGATCATAGTTATGGGGTTATATGTAGAGAACACTGATATCTCATTCTAAGTAGAAATGCCAATCCATATATAAATATATACATTATTTGCATTCAGACTATTGTCCTTATCTTTGTTGCTATTATTAAATAATGAAGACAATAGTTTGTGTGTAAATAGTGTAAATAAGGATAAATCTTTATTCCAGAAATTCAAACAGAAACCGTATATAAATAATCATGTGTTTTACAGGTACTATGCTAATATCAATAATTTTAAATTTTCCATTCTTGGAAAAAACAAGAATGTAAAAAAAGGTTTAGGAATATATATTCATTGGTTGCATCAAAATCTTTCAGTAACATTTTTAATTGTTAATACACTTGAGGTAAATGTATTTAAAGCCATGGCTATACAAATAAGTTTAGTCAAGATGATAATAAATTATTGATAAAGAAACTTCCTAAGGTAAAGAATCTCAACAAAGTTGAATCATATATTTAGCAACATTGGTATTTTAAATTTATCTTAAAGTGTTGTATTTAGAATTGGTGGAAAAATAAAGAGCAATTATTTAAAGGGAAAATCCTTCGTGAATCTTACATTTTTTTTTTTTTTTTTTTTTTTTTAAATATGTATACTCTTGTCTTTTCCTCATGAAGAAAACATACAGTAATTAGTTCTATTCTGTCTTGCTTTCTAATGATTGATTAAACTGTAAACATACAATGGGACCCTCACCCAGATTTCCACCGGACCAGTGACTACCCCATCTCTGTTCTCATTCATGTTGGTGTGCACCAAAAACTCGGAAATACCTGCAGCATGTTCACAAGGAAACGAAAGATGAAAATTTACACCACAGCAAAAAATGACAACTCAAACCCTGTTTTCCAGTATTATAAACTAAGTGTTTAATTCAGGTGGATTGGCAGGTGACACTTGGGACAACTTCTGGCATGTTGTGCTAACAGCTCAGCTCTTCACTCCTACCAACTTTCTATCCATCTGCAAATCACATGTGGCTAGCAACATGAACAAATTGTGACTGTTAATATAGATCAGCAACTGGGAATCATCAATGTCCAGTTTTTTATCACTTGACCCCACAGGCTTTCTTTTACTTACTTGTTTTTTGCTTCCTCTTTGGTCCAGTGCATGCTGCTTAGAAGATGCAGCTTCAAAGACCCCCATCCAACGATCATAAAACGGAAACACTTGAGATCAAGAAAATCACACTTTCCTCTTCTGTGTGGGTGTCACAGTCATAGTGCCACAAAAACATTATGGATTCCAAACATAAATATGCAATATTCTAGATAAAAATATATAAACATTAATGATTAAAGATTATTCATTCAAAATATTTAATGGAATATCAAGTTTGTATTGAAATAGTAATTTTTTATGTTCTTTGTGTTTTCTTTTGTAGAGACTTTGGCAGCTTATTAATGTCAATATTATGGCTACTACAATGGTAAGTATTGCTCTATATATGAATTTAATATTTCAAAGCTATTAGCATAAGCAAAAGCATTTGATAAGGTACAATATAAAGACTAATTTGAACTGTTAGGCAAACTTGATTTATTTTGGTATTAGAATAATCCAGAACTTATAGTGATTTTTTTAAGCATGGCTTAATTGTGATACAAGGCCAAAAGTATGGAGCACCCAGTGAGGATTGAACTCACTACTCAGTCTTAATTGTTCTAGCAAGACAAGCCTGCTAAACATTGCACCACACTGGGAATGCCCATAATCCAGAACTTATACTGGGAGTAAATCTGCTGCTTTTATAGATAGAAAATCAAAAGAGAGAGCATCCGTGAATTCTGGTCTCCTTATTGTCTTCTCTCTCTCCTCAATGTTTTCTCACTTTCTTTCACTCTGTGTAACCCCTTGTATCTTAGTGGCTTTATTGCCTTGATTGGGGAGAAATGATTAAAAAAATGTAAATGCGATACATCTTGCATAATGTTGTAATAGTAGAAAGTTTAAATGAACTAATATTTTCTGTTATTTATTGTTAAGCCTAAAATACTCGGCTATGTTCATTGCATTTTCAGATGATTAAAAAGTTACTTTCTATTTCTATGTTATTGTATCTTTTATTTTATATGCCTGATATGCATGAAAAGTATAAAATTAAATAAAAATTCATTTTGTATTATTGATTTTGTTATAAAATAATAAAATCTTTTACCTTATAATTTCATGCAATCTCCAACCCGTATGGTGTTTTTCAAATGTTCATTGATGCAGACTGCTAAGATATTAACCTCAAATTTTTCAATATTTCTTTGTTTTATGTACACACTTTTTTCCTTTATACATCTTCTGATAATATAACTGGTAACACAATTAGGTAGGCATGCTGGAAATCTATAACTTTTACAAAGTGGATTTCTAAAACCATATCTCATAGCTAGTAATACCAAGGAGGTATCATTTGAAAAAGAAATCCATTTACTTTCATATTCATCAACTTAATTTTCAACAGTTTTTGTGATATATCAAATTAATTGAATCACATATTCAAATTTTTCAACAATGTGCTAATAATTCCAGTGATTTAACAACTGAAATTTCTTAAGGGCTGATAAGGTTGAAACTAAAAAAATTGCATTTCAAAAATCTTGCAGTCATAAGTTTTCTTTCATGAGTTTGTGGTGTGATAAAAACTTCATGAGTTTGTGGTGTGATAAAAACTTCATGAGTTTGTGGTGTGATAAAAACTGCATGAGTTTGTGGTGTGATAAAAACTGCATGAGTTTGTGGTGTGATAAAAACTGCATGAGTTTGTGGTGTGATAAAAACTGCATGAGTTTGTGGTGTGATAAAAACTGCATGAGTTTGTGGTGTGATAAAAACTGCATGAGTTTGTGGTGTGATAAAAACTGCATGAGTTTGTGGTGTGATAAAAACTGCATGAGTTTGTGGTGTGATAAAAACTGCATGAGTTTGTGGTGTGATAAAAACTGCATGAGTTTGTGGTGTGATAAACTGCATGCAGGTGTGAGGATGTATGCTTCTACATTTAGTGACCAGGAGTGAACTTAGGTCAACTTTCTGGTGCACCTGCTTTCTTTGATAGTCTGCAATATCCATTCTGACATCACACTACAATAGAAATAATGCAAAATGTATTTTGTGATTGCTAGAGCCTTTTGAAAAGGCAGGAAAACTATAGATTAATAATGTATGCTTGAATGGTTTACTTTAATGAAACTTTTCTAAGCAATCTCTATATAAAGAATCATTCTTTTATGAAAATGGATACTTTTACTTAACTATTTACTAAGGCCACAATAGTAAGGCACTGAGTGAAGAACACATGTGACACTAGAAAATTAGTTTGCAAGATGTACTTGCTAATTGTCATGTTTAGTGCTCAAGAAACTTATATTTTTTTTTTATAAATATTCCATTTTGTGGAGTGCTGCTATGTGATGTAGTATTGATGAAAATAGCATTTAAAATCTAGTGTAAAAATTACCCCCCAACTTATAATTGTATATGTTTGAAGTATAAATTGTGTCTTTCTCTTTCAGATGACCCATATGATTCTGCCACAAATGGTTAAACGGTAGGCAGTTTTTTAACCAACTTATTTTAAATGCTTATAAATGTTGTTTTAACAATTTTATCTATATTCTGTCTTGAGACTGATTTGTTATAGTATATTTGTTAACTTAGATATTTTAACTTTGTAGTATATCCCTGCCAAAACATGTTTTACTCTGATTTGCCAGATTAAAATAAGATGCAGAATAAGATAGTAATCTTTACAGCTGTTTATAACTTTATTCCTGCAACATATTGTTTTTTTTTTCTCCTAGAATATGAGGTTGAAGGTGTGAAGTTTTATTTTTTGTTAAAAAAAGGAAATAGATTTTTTATGATTTATTTTCATATTTGTAAAATCACTGATTAAAATAATTTTTATATTGCAAATCGCCTGCAGCACTTGTGCAAATTAAAAAATAGTTTAGGGTTTGTTTTTGGGATTTTTTTTTTTTTTGTTGTTTTTTTTTAAATCATTTCACTCCAAGCAAGGCAATAAAGCTACTAAAACACAAGGGGTCACTGAGTATGAGAGTATGATATACAAAATTCATATTCACTAACAATTATCATTAGAGATGATGCTATAATTACATTTTTTAACATCTACCCAATTTTTACAAATTTTATACAAATGAGAAATAAAACATAGTAGACATTACATATAATTAGATTTAGTATGTTTTTCAACCAACAACAGAAACTAAAAATCATGGGATGAGATTTGAGATAGGCCTTCAATTCTAGCTGTCAAATGCACTATGACTTGGCCTTAAGTAAAGAACACCATGCTTATTCAAAAATTCTGTAGCAGACCATGGGTTTACATGTTGTTAAATTAGGAACACGTGTGTAATTCGTGTAATTCCTGCTAGAATATTAAAAGGTCCACTACAAGAACATGGTGGACTCAGAGATTGAATCCATCATAAAGAAGTGTAAAGAAAACCAACAAGACAGACATATATATATATATATATATATATATATACACACACACACACAAATATATGTATTAAACAACAAAATTTACAATGGACATAAACTTTAACATTTGTGTTTGTGTGTGAACATAAAGAGTTTGTATTTTGGTGAATGTTTGTACGTGTGTGTGTGTGTTTCATGGTGTTTTGCCACAAGTGGGCAAAACACAGATCTCTGCTAGAGATCACATTTTTGTAAATGTGTCCGTTGAAATGCAAAGTAAAAAGAGAACGAGGCAAGGAATTGCCTAGTATTTATAGTGTAGGGAAAGCGTGCCCTAGTGAACAATTAGGAAATTAAGGAGGAGTTAACTCTGACAAATCATTATATGGTTAAAAATATTTCACCTTGGGATGGTTACACTCTCAATAAGGCTCCATGCTTTGAATGTCTAGTGTTCATCCATTTCTAAAATGGCTGGAAAAATGGTTGGCTCATACTATTACCTCAGGAATTTCATAACCAATTCTGCCATGCTATATCTTTACAAGAGTCAGATTAGATCCAAAATGGAGTATAGCAGCCATATCTAGATTGGAGCTGCTCAGTCCTCACTTTCCAACCTTGACAGAGTTCAAAATTGTTTATGCTCTCTTGTTGGGAAAGACTTATTTTCCACACTGCAACCTCTTTCTCGTTGATGCAATGTCATAAGACTATCACTATTTTCATGGCAAATGTTTAGATGAACTTTGTTAGTTTTGCCAGGTCATGCCTCTAGGAAATATCACACTAATTCAATGGAGTCGAATCAGCCTCATTTGTCTCCATATTTCAAATATGAGGAGAAAGTTCCACTCAGGTTTTCCCAAAGAACTTCTATTTTTTAAAAAAAATTCTAGCAATAGATTTTAATAGTAAAAAAAGAATTACCAAAACTTCCAAGAAAATTAAATTCCAGCATTAAATAACCCATAAGGAATTGATATGTTGTTAAACAAACAAACCAAACAGTAATTCTTTAACTTGAATGGGTCTCTAGACTTGTATTAGGTTAACTTTAGTATAAAAAAAAATATATTGGGAGGAAATATTCTTCAGATTTAAGACATAAGTAAGCTGAACCTTAGCTAAAACAAAAAAAAAAAAAAAACCCATAAAAATTTATATTGAATCTGGCATTTTACTTTTCTGATGGTTTTTGCTCTGTTTCTTTTTCTATTAGTGGTCGAGGTGCTATTGTGATGATGTCATCAGCCAGTTGTATGAAAATCACTCCACAAATGACTGTCTATGCAGGCACCAAGAAATATGTTGACTATTTCGTTCAAGCCCTTAAGTATGAATACAAGAATAGTGGTGTGGTCATCCAGAGTTTGACACCACTTTATGTAGCCACAAGGATGACTCGATACAGTGAGACTTTATCAAATCCAAACCTGCTGATCCCTTCTGCTAGTGTCTATGCACGCCATGCTGTTGCCACTCTTGGTTATTCTGCCAGGACCACAGGCTATTTGCCACATTCCATTATGGTCAGTTGATTTCTCATTTGTAGACATTATTCTCTCACCATGCTTTTTATGCATTTTATCTAATTAGATATTTGTCTTAGATAAGAGTGAGTTATACATTGTAATTCGATGAGTAATGCAATTTCAGATAACAGAAAAGACAACATTTAGGGGAAAGTGGTTATTTTGTGGTACATTTTTAAATTTTAATGACTTGTGACAAAAAAAAAAATTATTACATAATTTTACAAACTTATTTTAAGATACCTATCATAAGTCAAAAAATTAAATTTATCAAATGGCTTCTTGTATTTAAAATAAGTTATGCCATATTCTCTTGTATCTTACACATTTTTTTATTGGTATAATTATATAAATTGATTTGTTTAAAGTATTGTTAAGTAATTGGCCATGGTTAAGTATAATTAGCAAAAAAGGCTCCAATAAACAATAATAAAATTAAGACAAACAACAAAATAATACAAAGCAAACTATATATATATATATATATATATATACACGTCAAAACTAGGCAAAGCAACAGTAATAAGGAAAAAGGTTCACAAAGTAAAAATGGTGTTCCCATGCAAAAGGGATACATACAATTAAGTGATTGTAACATTCTGACTTCAAGATAAGAAAAAACAAAACAAAAATATAGAAGGGGGTTTGTTTTTATTGGTTAGGAAGAAATCCCAGCATGCAACTGTCAGATTTTCTCCATAAGTTTGAGGAGGGTTATGTTTTTGCAATCATTCCCTAGATTGAACAAGACACATATGTATTGTTTGCTTGATCAGGTTATATATTAGTCTTTCAATGATTCTGTAAAGCATAAATAAATTAGAACAATATATATATATATATATATATATATATATATATATATATATATATATATATATTGAGTTTTTTTTTTGTTCAGATTGCATTATATAACTTAATTTATGCATTAGAATTTAAAGTTTACAAGATTTAATTAACAAAGGAACGGTGGCATTATGGATAATGGCCTGGATTAAAAAATCAGAGAGCCGAGTTCAAATTCTAGTCGAATCCATTACATTCACTTATGTGCTAATACCCTTAGGAAAGGTATGAATCTTCTTCTTCTCCCCCCAGCTATGGGTAAATAGGACAGACCGGGTTCTATAGCCTTGGATGGCCACTGGTTTACCGCAGAAAGAAATGGCAACCTGCTGTGGGAAATAATCTGCCTCATCAGTCATGTATCAAAAGATACATGATCACCTAAGCATGTATCATACATGGCACATAACTGACTGATATAGTGTGTGGCAGAAATACCTCTCACATAATGGTAAAACATTAGTGGCAATCAATGGTATCTTCATGTAGTTAATGTATTGCCATGTGTGTGTATGTATGTATATATGTGTATATTGGCAATAGAAAACAGCCTGTCACCTCTAAATGTTGACTTCAATGTTCACTTTTATTTTACACACGCTCTATCTCTGATATTGAGCACTTTATCCCATAAATATAGCATACCTTAAGAGTATATTTCTTTATATATATATATATATATATATATATATATATATATATAAAGCATTGGATGATGTCTGGTTCATGCTTAAATACAAATATCAGTCTTGGACAACATATGTAAGACACATAAAATGTTTAGGATGCTTCCATCAGTGATGTCTTCAATCAATTATAAAAATCCCTTGGACTTCTTTCACATGCAATACTGAGGTAATTCAGCAGGTACATCAAGCATTGCATCTTTAACCATAAAGCATCAACACAGATGGTCAGGGCACTTGGTCAGCCTTGAAGATAACAGACTGCCCTCAACTAGGTCTCTATGGAAAAACATAACCATATACAAAAGATATATATGAATGTTTTATACATGGTTCCTTTTTGCTGCCCAAGAACTGTAAAAATTGCATGAAACTAACAGTGATCGAAGTATATATGTGCAGAAAAGTTTGTTATATATAGGTCACAGTAAAAGTAATGTCTCCTATTTTATATTGATTCCTGATATCTGAAGCAAATGTTGGCAATAGAAGTTCAACCTTCCTGCCAATAACCCGTAATTTTCAGTATTTACATTAGTCAGACTATTGTCCTCATCTTTGTCGCCATATTTGTCACAACATTTCGGCCGTTGTACGCTCCGGCCTTCTTCAGGTGGTTGGAATTTCAAACTGAACCCTTTATTTCGATCACTGGGGTAGACTGTTCTAGTTCCACGTGCCATGTTTGATGGATGTCAGTTATCAGTTATCTCCTGCTAATTTTCCCTCTGAAAGTTCTCCACTGCCTTAAGGCGGGAGATAACTGATAACTGACATCCATCAAACATGGCACGTGGAACTAGAACAGTTCACCCCAGTGATCAAAATAAAGGGTTCAGTTCAAAATTCAACCACCTGAAGAAGGCCGAGCATACAACAGCCGAAACGTTGTGACAAATATGGCGAAAAAGAGGAGGACAATAGTCCCGACTAATGTAAATACTGTACATAATACTCATCTCAGAAATATAGACAAACCCATAATTTTATTTTATTTTATTTTTTTTTTTTTTTTTTTTTTTTTACTTGTTACAGATAACAGTTGAGCAGCAGTCTGGCAAAATCATATCTGACATGAAAGGGGTTTCACTGAATTCCTTCAGGCAAAAAAAAATTGCAACAATTTACATTCATTGATACTTGTTGAACATTTGTGGAGACCAAACAGTGACTGTGAGCCTAATTAAGTAGTGGGCTAATGTATTTGAACAGTGGGGACAGCAATGTGTGTGACAAATCATGTTCCTTGTAGCCCTGCACAACTGTTCACCCACAAATAAAGAGTGATTGTTCATCTCTGACATAAATGCATTGCCATGAGTGGCAACTATGAAAAAAGGTGTTTTGTAGATAAAAACTTGCTTTATCTATTGTTATTATTGTGCTCCTGTTTCTGTTGAAATAAACAAAAGGCATCCCTCGTGTTCATATTTATGTCTATCTGTATATAGGTTGGTGTGCCAGTAATATATACATGTACAGATAGATTTAGATGGTTATTACCCATCTAAATCTATCTGTATGTGTGCATGTACACACAAGTGTCAATAGGGTTGATATCAATCACAGCAAATAAAACTAGCACTTTCTTAAAAGCTGTGTTGTTTAATATTTATTTTTTATTTGTACTGATACCCCATAGTTTCTCAGGCATATACTTCACCTAAATCTTGTGAACTTTAAATTCTAAAGCCTGAAGTAAATTATATCATACAATTTGAAAACAAAATTAGTGTATTGAGTTAGCTGACTCTTTTCTTTAAACTTTTTAAACTTACTGATTAACAATAAATCTAAATAACATTGTAAACTTTTCTTGATTGAATATTATAAATAACTTATTTTCATATTAAATGATATGTGCATATTAATTTTATTAATTTTTATAAATAATAATTTTAATTTTCCTTCTAGTTGTGGTTGCTGACAATGCTACCAGATACTTTATGGATGTGGGGTGCCACTCATCTTAACAATGGACTAAGAAGACGGAGACGACTTGCTTCAATGGTTGGAAGATCTGCTGTCCAGTCACCAGAACAATGAGACCAGTTAATGCTTATCTTTAGTTTTAGTTTTTTAAAAGGTGGGTCGGTGGGAGGGCTTTGATTGCTTTTTCCTCCAACACATAAGAACAGCTAAGACAGACAGTTCAGCACTTAAATGACAACTTTTATGTTTGTCAAGTTGTTTCTTGAGAAATACTTAAATTTCTTTTTACTCCAGATGAAAACTGATATAAAAATAGAAAATGTATTTGGCATCCAAGTAATTTTCAGTTTTTTTTTTTTTTTTTTTTTTTGATTTGCTGCTGTTGTTGCTTCAAAGTTTTCATATTTTAATTTTGTATAAACTTTGCTTGCTTTTTTTTTTTCTGCTGTATTTTTTTAATTATCATTACTTACATTTATTTTTATTCTCTGTCATCTATGGCTTAAGCTTTGTCCCTATCTTTTGTAGCTTTTCCTGCCTGCATTTTATTGACTAATCTCATCAGGTATCCTAGCCATTGTTATAAGAGGTTTTTTTGTTACCTGAAGAGCATCAACAGGTACCATTCCCTAATGATTATTTTATTATTTAATTGTTAGATGAGGTACAAAATATTTTCCATTTTAAAAAAACAAAATATAGCCCTTATTGCTTAACCAAAATGTTTTTGTCCGATTTCAAGTGGGAAATAAATTTTCTCCTTGAATAACAAATAGTAGTAAAGTGTGAATCATTGTTTTAGATTTATTTTGACTGTTTTACTCAGCCTTTCTGTTTGATTTACAATGTATAAGTCAGGGTGCATTCTCTCTTTGAAGATAGTTGAGTTTGAAGCTGTGCTTAGTCAATCTAAACTAGTAATTGTATTTCTGCTTTAATTATTATTTTTTGAACTGAGATGCTTTAAAATGCCTACTGACTGTTACTAGTTCTCATTTCCTGGTGTAGATAAAGTTACTTTAATGAAACACCCAGGAGTCAGTCAAAGTAAATTTTTTACAATAATTTGCAGCTTTTTTTTTTTTTTTTCTCCCAAAATGGCTATAGCATTAGCCATGTTTATTTTGATGGACTTTTTAATAAGGTCTGTATCTCCTTCAGCACTTTGTTTGAAAAATTTAAAGCATAGTGAGAGTACTGGAAAGGAGTAAGTGAAGTCTATAAATCTCTGGTAATGATGACATCACATCTCATAGATGACACAGAAGAAATAAGTTCCTTTCAAAAAAAAAAACTTTAAAAATTTATCACTTTATTTTTCAAACATTTCATTTTTGTTTTAGAGTTCATTCCTGTCTAAATCTTCATTTAATTTCTTTCCCTCTTTCTATTTCTCTTTTCTTTATTCAATTTCAACATTAAATAACCCATAAAGGTTCACATGCCACGAAACAAAAACAATCAAACCAATATTCTTTTTTCTCTTTGAGTCATTTTGATAAAAGATAAATTGTTCCTATTTAAAGTTCATGTGCTTTCTTTCATTAACAGATGTTTTTGAAATAATTTTGAAAGTCAAGAAAATTTTTATTAGAAAATGAAAGCTTCTTTTGTTTTATTTTTAAAGTTTTATAAGATTTCATTTGTTATTAAATTTAAAACTTAAACGTATTGTTTCTGAATATAATTTCCCCCCTAAGATATCTGCATAGTTCTATTGCACATAAAGCACTACTAGCTATGAGATGTGATCTATGATAGTTATTTATTAGCTGCCATATCTTCTGAAGAATATTGACTGTTACAGAAGTGAATGAAAGATTTATCTTCCCGTTGCAGTAGGTGATTTTTATTGATTTATTTTTGGTTATCATTTCATATCACTTAAGTTTTGAAATCGGAAAATTCTCTTGGATAAGTTCCTTGTTAAAATCACCTATTCAGTAGCAAACTCCAGTAATCGAAATTAATACAGATATTTGTAAATTGATGCTATCTGGAATTTAGAGAAAACCACTTTGCAATTTGAGAGATCTCAAGGGACCTGCTTCTAGTTTAAATCATTTAAAATGATTTCTAAAGAATTTGCTCCCAAAACCCAATAAGTCACATTCCCTTTGATTGTTGTTTGGTTTTTTTTTTTTACATATATATCAAGGAATTTTAGCTGACAGAATTTTTCATGCTGTTTCTACTTGTTTTCATTGCAACCCAAAGATTCTCTTCAAAATGCACAATAAAGAGCATTGTTTTATGAATACTTATTACCATGAGATTCTTTTAAGTGGACTATTGATATCATTAATGATATGGTCGTGGTTATAAATGAAGAATCTCAAATTGCTTTTTAACTATGACAATGTGTGGATACATATTTGGCAATATATTTTAACTGTTTATTGTTACTGAACAGTTGGAAAATATGAAGTGACCAGTTTAAAACGACACATGATACAAAATGAAAGATTTCAACTCCAACAAATGATTTACATTGACTATGAGTTAACTGTTTTCATGTTTTTAAAAGAAGCCCATAGAAACACAATATATAGAGAAAAACAGATAATTCTATAATTTCATAGGTAAAATATACTTGGTTCTATTATTCTAATAGTATTTTAATAAAGGCAAATAAAACTAATTGACAGTGAAGAATAAGAAATGATACCTAAGAACTACTATTTATAGTCTTTATTGTGATTTTTAGGTTGATTTTTTTTTTTTTTATATGGGGATTAATGTGGATACTACCAATTCATCTAAAAATCTAATTTTTTTTCATACTATAATTTCAATAAATAACACACTTTCTCTCATTTGCATATAACTAATTCTATAATTTAATTCCTAAAAAGTATAAGTTATTTTATATTCTTAATAAATGCAAACCTCTTAATAATTATAATTATTCATTTACATTTTACTTATGGATTACCATTTATTTATATATTTTAATCTTACAGCAAAAGATTAATACATGTCATTGGGATATTCTAAATAGTTTTTGGTTCTCTGAGCTTTAATATTCACTACCAGTCAACAATGTTATTTATTCATGAATACATATATCTTCAAAAAAAAAAAAAAATCAACCATCCAAAAGGTTATTTCTTTTAGAGGTGATTTTGAGTTTTACCTCATTTTCCTGCATTTGAGTTAGCACCAATGAAAAAGTTTTTTCTTCACCTTTTATAAAAATTTTCTTACTTTTTATTGTTTTTGAAGTTTTAAATTAATTTTTCCTGACAAATTAAAGCTAGAATGCAAATAGTTATATGTAGTCAGCTGTTAGGCTTCATTTTTGTAAAGTTATATAGTTCTTATTTAGCAAATGTTAATTTTTAAATATTTTCAAAGGCCATCTAAAATATTCTACCAAAATATTCCCATTTAAATGGATGTTATTGAGTATTTTCTAATAAGGGTCAAATGGGTCTGGAAATTCAGTGCTTTTGTAGCTGCTTCATAATTGGTAATTGAAGATGAAATAAGATAAAAAAATATTAGAGTTTATTATACTAAGTCTGATATTGGATTGTATGTGGTATTGGTAAACAATATCTTGATTACTTAGATGGTAAGAGATATCTAAAATTGAAGTCTTCCATAATGCCAGGTTAAGTATAATGACTTATTTTTATGAAATGAAACATGTACATGGTTTTGTAACAATTTTTATATTTTTGAATTTTATACACTTCATTATTGAACTCACAATAATATTCTCAGAAGTGGATTTTAAGTCAAATAGGCCTAAAAATAGGAAGTGGAGTTGCTTCACTTATGAAAATTGGTTTTATTTAAAAAAAAATGCCATCAGCTTTCCAACTTCCTGATGTACATCATAAAATCTGAAAGTTTTTGTTATTACTTTCTCAGATTTGTTAGAAAAAGATTAAAATTTTCTTTGAAAATTTTGGTTAAATGACTTACATATTTTGCCACAGAACATTCCATTTTAATCTGTCAGGAAGATACTATTTGAAATATAATTGTAGAAAACTTTTTAAATTTGCAATATTCAAAAAATAATTTTTCTCTTTTTTTTTTTTTTTTTTTTTTTCTTCTTCTTCTCCAAATTAAAGCTTTTGATCTAATATATTTTTCAAACTATAATTTGATAAATTATACATGATAAAATTTATCAATTTCTCATCTTTTAATGATTATTCTTTTACTCTTTATTGATTTCATTATGCATTTTGAGGTTGAAATCTGTGATCATTCCTTAGTAGATGTATTTTTTTAGTAAATGTAGATTTATTGGTAAATTTTCAACATTTGAGAAAATAGTTAAAATTTGTCATTTGTTATTGAGACTTTGTGATTGTACTTCTAAATATACATTCTAATTTTTTCTAAATTTTTTTTCTAAATTTTTAAAGTTACTTTAAAATGTTCTCTATAAAATGAACTGCATTTTAAATTTCCATTGAGATTTACTTTTTACTTCATCCATTAATCATTATGGATTTTGTGTTTAATAATTTTCTTTGTATTTTCTTTTAAAAATTATAACTGGATTACAAGACAATATCATCTTTATTCTGATATATTTTTTAGTTAAAAAAACCCCAGATGTAAACAGATGTAAGAAAGAAACTTACAGCTAAATGCTGTTTAAGTTGTTCTTATTTACACATAGAAGAATTTTGTTTCTATATATTTTATATATGTTTTAAAATACAGAAGTATTAGTTTAATGGTGTTCAAAAGCAGTTACTTTTTTTCTCTTTTAAATCATTAACATGTTTGAGTATGTTCATTATTTAGTAAATAAACTGAATTAACTCAGTGTTAACTGATAAAATTTAAAAAAACTTCCAGTCTAAGTTAAACTAGATGTTTTTATTAAGTTTATATAGTTAGATCCCTTAAAACTCTTTTTTTTTTTTTTTTGATTATCCTCTAAAAATTCTTATTAAATATTGATTATCTATTCTCATAAAATGCTTTCTGGTGCTTCTTTTATTTAAACCAATTATAGACATTGCACCTTTTTATGCCAATTAGAAAAATCCTTAATAAATTCTTTTTAAATATTCATAAATAACAATAGTTGTATTATAATCATTATTCATTAAAAAAAAAAAAAGAAAGAAAATGACTAGTTGGATTGCTGGGTAAGAGTTAATATGATAGGCTGCTGAAAAGTTTTTGGCCTAATCAGAAATTGATGATTGATCCTTTGGTCATATTTTTTTCCTCTTCTTTTTTTCTCTCTCTCTCTTAAGTTTTTTCCCTTCTCTTTTTTTTTTCTTTCTTTTATTGTTAGCAAATGTATTTCTTTCTTGTAGCATCAAATTTTTGCTACCTCACTTATTTACTCATTCCATATGTAAAAATAAGACCGTGCAGCTCTTTTTTTCTCTTATGCTCCTTTCTTTCGTTTTCTTCACTGCCGTAACTTATAACAAAACAAAAGACTGGGGCTGGCTGAAATAAAAGAAGCAAATCAGGAAAATTAAGAAAACAGATGTAAAATGGTTAACAAAAAGACAAAATGTAAAGAATGAAAAGTGAAGAACAAGATTTTAAAATATGTAAACTGGAATATCTTTAAGTAACATTTTCTTTGCTATTTGCAAATAAATAACATTTTTTAACTGATGATATGCTCGCCATTGGCCAAAAGGAGGGGAGATAACCTTGGTTAACAGATGTTCAACAGACAACTACTATTTATCGGCCAGTAAGACTAATAGTAATTAGTAACAAAAACTATATGAAAATACTTATTTTAAAAGATTTTCTCACCTGGTGATGATCAGTTACAATATAGTTGAACTAGGATCACTAGATTGTTGGCTAAGATACAGCAAACTCCTGTATGGTTCACATAGCGATAAGTCTTTCTGTTCAAATCTTCCTTTTTGTCTGTTTAGACTTTTAAAAAAATATTTGAAGTTGAAACCTGTTGCAATGTCTGAAATTAGTTTTAATTTTTTAAAATTTCACCAGAATATTCTTCTGGATTTTGACTTGTGATATGAATGAATAAATAATAAAGTCTTTTGTGAGGAGATTGAGTGACTTAAATGAAGGCAATAAATAAGCTTTCTTAGGATTATTACATTTTATTTATCACAACTGTTTTATTGTGACATAATCTTAAAATAAGACATAGAATATATATTCTACCTGAGATATCTCTACTTTAAAACATTTTTTGGCATATAGTCAGCTCCTAGAAGTTTGAAGGAAATATCCAGTATAGACTGTGGGGATTTGCTTTTTAACATATCATTCACAGGATAAAACGACTTGACATTTAGAGACTTTTCTCTTCAAATATACAATAAAATATCATTACTTTCTTTTACCATCATCAAATTCAGGTAATCTTTGTACATCTATCCTTCAGTTTTGGAAGGCTTTGCATATATATATTTTTTAAGATATTGGTATTAACTTTTATGTAAATAAACATTAAAATCTTCATTTTTTTTTTTTTTTTTTTACTGATTTTAAAAAGCTCAGGTTAAATATAAGTTTTCTTTTTTTTCATACAACTTCCTCCCTGAAGCATTTATTAGGCACTAAAGCAAGGATGCCTTAACTGAACTACAAACAGCTCTCTTTGTTTTGTTTTTTTTTCTATAAAAGAAATTAACTTCCTTTTAACTATCACTTCCCCATTTGGGTCCATCTTCAGTTTTTTTTTTTTTTCTTCTTAGTGTCCTCATTATTCTAAATAACAATTTACATAGAAATAATTGTGTGAAGACAATTTTTTTTATAACAATATTTTATTCACAGATATTTTCCTAAAAGCAATCATTTTCCTCCAAGATAACATGGAGGCATCTGCAGGATTATCTAAATAGAAGTTTTTTTTTTTGTTTTTTTAGTGGAATCTAACTCTCATTGTTTGTCTTTTAATTACACAATTTTTTATTTTGGTACAATTCTTAGTTCTTTCAATTTGGACTAGGCATCATTAATAAGTTTTACAAGTCTGTCTCTCTGCTATTAGACCAACTATAGAAACCCTCACTTGGTTATAAGCAATACACATTCTTGAAATGGGTTCATCCAAATTAATGACTATTAAACTATCTCTAGCAATCTGCCACAGAATATTTTATATTTTAATCTCTAAAATTATTTCCTCTTCTATTTGATGTTCTTAAAATCAATTTTGGTTATACCGCCTCATTGTGTTGAGTTCTTTTGGAGATGGATAAGTAAAAAGTAAATTTATCAAATGAAACTATTTCCTTATCTTGTGCTTCCTTTACTCACAAAGCCAATCAAAGTTGATAAAGGAGCAAATCTTCAACTCATTCCTATTAAACTTTCTACATCATGACTGATGAAGCTGAGCAAAGACAGGCTGAGAAATGATCAATGCAGAATGTCCAAAATAAAACAAAGATCTTTTTATAAGAATATGATCATTCATAAGTTTACTAAAAATACAAAATCCTGAATTTAACTGACTTGAAAAAATATTCACTTCCAATTTAGCAGGTTTCTCCTAAATTGTGGTGAAATATTTAGTTTGGCTTTTACTATAAATGAATTAAAAAAAAAAATTTTTTATTGTTCAACGGGAAGAAAAAAAATAATGAATATAAACCTTATCTTTACTAAATGCTTATTTGTTTCTTTGTCATACTGAAAACACACAGGGGATGATGTTGGTGACATGCCAATATATGACACTAAAATCTTCAAAGTGTAGAGTTTTCTTTTTAGAAATTCATTTTAACAAAAATCTTCTTTAGTACATACTGTTTTTATGTTTATCTTTATAATTTTTTTATATGAAATTAGAAACATGTTCAAACTAATATTATTAATATAGGTATTATTATAGTTATTTTTTGTCTTTAATTTTGTGTTTTGGTTTAACTTTGCCTTAACAAATTAGTAAATATTAAAATTTATGTAGTTATTTAAAAATTGCAAACTATTTTTTTAAATTATACAATACTGTCTCTCCACATTTTTTTTTTTTTTTTTTTTTTTTTTTTAAAAAAAAAACCAGAATCTGTACAAATTAGAAAAAAGTTGTTCTTTTTCTGGTTCTGCTTTAGACTATTGGGTTTACTTTTTCTTTTTTTTTTTTTTTTTTTTTTTTTTTTTTTTTTTTAAAAGAAAAAAAAAGCAGTTCTAGAATGTAGGGTTTGGGGAAAGTTGCTGCTTAGTTTGTTAGGAAGCACTACTGTGATCAATGACATGTAAATATCCATCCAGTTATTATTACGCAAGGTGGGGGACACATACAAAGTCAAAATTCATGTTGGCAAAAATGGTGCAATAAAAAAAAATAAATTTTATAGCAGAAATTTGTTGTGTTTTTATTTATCAATCCGTAAAAATGTTTTAAAAATAAATTGACCTGAAAGTATTCCTTCACTCCAACAAACTGGGCACATGGCTGTATAGTTAAAATGTTGCTGTTCCAACCATGAGTCTAGGGTTCAAATCTCATTATGATCAATTAATCAAGAAGGTGACCTATGTAATGTTGACCTGGGGAGACAATCCTTTTTGTGGCATCTTTGGAAAATGTTAGAAAACCATTCTGTTGGTTGACCCTAGTCTTTCTAGTGAAATTCTGTAGATGAAGCTCTTTAGAATTTGTCGATTGTTGTGCTAACACAGTCATAAGTCATCATGACTGAGTGGTTTAAGCATACTGGACTTTTTCAAACTATTGATCATGCTAGAGGATTAACTCTCTCCCTGAATGAAACTTTAACTATGATCTGCTCAGAATAGTTGCAATATAAAACACAAGTGGGTTCTGAGTGTTGAACAAAAACAAATGTGTCTGAGCAAGTGTCTACAACAGGGATTGGCTAGTTACCCTAGCATATTCCGGTATGAGCAGCCAGCTATGACATTGAAGTCAACACTCAGTGGTGATAGGCTGTTTCAATTCTAGGCCTGACGATTACACCTAGCATAAAACATCCTGTTGCCTTTGAATGTTTTCAATGTTCACTTTTATATACGCTCTATCTCTGATACTGAGCACTTTATCCCATAAATATAGCACATCTTAAAACTATATTTCTTCATACAATATATATATATATATATATATGTGTGTGTGTGTGTGGAAATATGTAGAAAAATAGGAAAGAACACATTAGGTAAATAATCTGGGGTTCTTTAGTATTTCTTTTTTTATTTTTAAAAAGGAGTGTTCCATACAGAAATAGAGCTTAAATTATAATTATTTAAAAAAAATATGATTCATGAAGGAATCATATTTTTTTTTTTAAATAATTATATATATATATATATATATACACACACACACACACTGTATTTCCTGCTGTATAAAGTGTTTTTTTTTTCCTTCTAAGACAAAAAAAATCATTATGCATCTTATCTGTGATGATTTGTTTGGAGTGAACAGTATCAGTAGTAGGCTAATGTTGAAACAACCCTTATTTGTTACCCCAATCCTTTGATGACCTCAGAATTATTAGATATGATTATAAAGAATTATGATTGAAAATCCAAATAATTTTGAAATTAAAATGTATATGTAAGTATGGAAGAATCATCAATTAAATATTCTTTTTTTCCTTATTAGTCTTTGCCAAATTAGAGGCATGTATTATGAATAAATGACTAAAAGACTTGTGGAGATTTCAGGAACAGATCCTAAAGTTATAATAGCCATGCAGTCAGAAGAATTGTTTAAAAGCAAAGTGGGGCTGACCTCTACAACTAGCTCAGCAGCCAGCTGACCTCATTCATATGTGAAAGCTAAGTCCCTTCTCAGTTTGGCAAGCCCTACTTAAATAACCACGAATTCACTCCCAGTTGAAACAGAAATTTGATACTCTGGATTCATAATTTAGGTCCATAATTTAGGTTCATAATTTACTTTCCCCATTGGCTAAAAAAAATCACAGAATGAATCTTGTGGAATTGAAAGTATTATTTTATGCATTCTAGTACATTTGTACTGCCAACATTATTTGGCAGACTCCTGTGAGTCCAGGTTAAAAAAAAAAAAAATTCACAAAATGGAGTGAAAAGAAATGGCGTTTTCACTTGAAAAGTCAAAAGGAAAAGAGCCTTTTAAATATCATGCTGCCTGTGATTATCATCAGGGTGTGGTAATCCAATGATCTCTTAAACCATGCTTCTTTGCAAACTTTATTTAAGTGGGTTTTGAGGCCATGAGACTTGAACCATTTTTTTTTTTTTTTCATAAACCGTCTGGATTTTGGGGTGGTATTTATATCATATCTGAGCCTTTCTGAAGAGAAAGTGCAATAAACAAACCTAATCTGTTGTACCAATATTTTTCTTTTTATATTCAGCCTAAAGTATTTTTTATTTCTATATTTCTGAGATGAAGTATTGTAACTATTTACATCATTCAAACTCTGTCCTCATCTTTATTGCCATATTTACATTTCGCTATTGTATGCTCCAACCTTCAGGTGATATATATGAAATTTCAAACCGAAGCCTTTATTTAGTCCATGGGGATAGATTGTTCTAATTCAACATCACATACCTTCTTTGGATAAAAATGTTTTCTGAAAATACAAAAACTTAATGGATCAGCGCATATGCTAGTCCACAAAAATCTCCTAAGGTGGCCAAACATAGACATGACTACAATATGGGAACCAGTGATTATGGAGTGCTAGAGAAAAGCAATAACAACAAATTATAATATGAGCTCTGGAAAAAAAATAGTTGCTGAGACATTAGGTTTATAGGTCCCAAAAATTCCCTCCCTGATGTCCCCAAGGACACATGGCCCATAAACATTGGTTGAGGACATTATTTAGACTATTGTCCTCATTTTTGTCACCATATTTATTACAATGTTTCGGCCTTTGTACGCTCTGGCCTTGTTCAAGTAGCCGGAATGTTGAAAATGAACCCTTCAGGACACATGGCACAGTGGATAAAGGCATTGGTTAGATCCAGTGACAAAACCCAAAGAGTGTGAGTTCAATACCCAGTTAAGGCAGTGGAGAACTTGGAGAGGGGAATTAACAGGAGATAACTGATAACTGCCATCCATTAAACATGGCACGTGGAACTAGAACAGTCTACCCCAGTGAGCAAAATAAAGGGTTCAGTTTGATATTCCGACTACCTGAAGAAGGCTGGAGTGTACAACGGCCGAAATGTTGTAATAAATATGGCAACAAAGATAAGGACAATAGTCCGAATAATGTAAATAGTGTACATAATACTGCCTCTCAGAAGACAGATACTGATTGGTTGAGGAATCCAAAAAGTGACTTGAGTCAGAGTTGTGAGTTCAATCACTGGCTACAACAGAGGGAACAAAAACTTGGAGAGTTGAGTTACTAAATTAACTGAAACTGAGATATCCAAAAAAGGCATGGAATTACAACAATCTACCCCCGTGGACTAAATAAAGAGTTCAGTTTGGGATTCCAAAGTATATCAGTGATCACCTGAAAAGGGCTGGAGCGTACAATGGCAGAAACGTGAATATGGCAATAAAGATGAGGACAAGTCCAAATGTAGTGTATATTTTTATACAATTTTACATTCCTTTTATAAACTTTTATATTATGTGATTTAACAATCTGGTTATCCAATATGCTTCTCACCCATGGTACTCAAAGACAGATAATACATGTGAAAAAAAGTCTTTGCCTGCCACACTATTTTGCCACTGTTCAGCAAAACATTTTAACAGAAGCATGAAAATTAATTTGAACGAAGCAATGAGTAGAAAGATTTGCCTGAAAACCTTCAAGACAGAAATATTGTTAGGTTATTAACGTTAATAAATTGTGATTGAGTTTGTTTATATTTCAATTTTTATTCACGTCATCCACAAAAAAAAAAAAATGACTCTTGTTGCTCATTTGAGGATATTTAAAAAACGGTCAATTCTTATTCTTCTTTGAAAAATTAAATAAAAACAGATAATAAAATAAAAGTGTAAATATTGTCTTTGAAAACAAATTAATAAAGACTTTAATTGCTGGAACCTGACAACTGATATATAGGACGAAAGCCATGTCATGTGTCAGAGTAAATACCAGTTATCTCCCTTTGCACATTTTTGTTATTTAAATAAGGGAATACCTGGTTATCGTTCTTTTTATTTAAATTGATACAACGCCGACAAAAAAAGCTTCCTGATTCTGGCAATCTCTTGGAACTATACACACAGGGTTTGATTTATTTCAACAATTTTGGTAGTAGCTTGCATGTATTCAACATCCAATGAGTATATAGAACTTGTTATGAGCACTATTATAAATTTTTATATGACGTTTTTAGTAAACTTTTCTAATCACATGCGTTTGTTTACAACCGAATCTAATACCAATTGGCTGTAGAGAGAGACATGAACACTTCAGTGTAACAGTGATGTGCTTTAAAATTATCATTTTTTTGTGATTTTTTCATCGACAGAGGTGCTCTTTTCAAGTTGAGAATCAGTATGAGTTATTCCCCTTCAATGATTGGCGTGATCAGGGTAGATCACTGCTGATTATTTGGCCTGGCAATTGTGGTCTCTGGCCATTAACTGAGCATTGCTGACTTGTGATTAAAACCATACATATATAAGCTTTTCAGCTTACACTAATAGAGATTAACTGCAGTTCAACCCCTGGAGAACTGGCTCTCCAGGTAATATCTAGAAGTACTAAAAAGAGACAAGACTATGTGGATCTTCCCTGTTAAAAGTCCTTTATAGTGCCATGTGGTGAATTGTATTTTTTAACCCATAACACCTAAGCAAAGTGAATAAAAAAACAAGAACTGGAAACGCCTACATTGTGTTAGCTTAGACTCAACACCCAGACAAGTCTTCCAACCAAGGAAAACCTAGAAAATGGGGTGTAAATAAGACACAAGCGCTGTCCACATAGAAAAACATTTATTGAAATGACTAACAAAATGTAAGAATTAACACTATGGACACCCACATAGATTGGGAAGCGGTGGTTTTATCTCAATGAGTCTGTATAATAGATGGTTCCTTTTGAAGTTTGATATTTTAAGTGGCATCTTTTTTAACCAAAGGGGAATGGAAAGTAAAGGAATTTTTGGAGATCAAGTAGCAACAAAGCAGGAAATTGGTTATATCCAGGTGCTGGTCTATATTGTCATGCTTGGGTGGGATGAGCTAACTTAGCAGAAGTTTTCCCCAAGTATCATCTACCTACCCACCCAGACAAGCAGGCAAAGCCCTGAATAAAATATTTCACATGGGAAATGCTTTGTATTTTTATTTTGTTACTTTGTGAGCAGGCAGTGCACACTTCTATGGTTTTTGGTGCACACCAACAAAATCAAGGACTGAAATGAAATGTGTGTGGGGGATGATCATTGGCCAGTTGGTAGAATGTTTGTGTGAGGATCATGTATGTATACAAGATTCCTAACTATACTTTTTTACCTTTCAGATGACTATTAGAGATTGTTAATGCTAATCCTCCCAAGGATTGAACTCTTCATCCTTCGCTGACAAATATTGTTGAATCACCCTGTCCCACCTGCTAATTAAAAATGTGCCCACTCTTTTCAATAAAAGTTTCTAATAATTTGTTCATAAGGGTGAAAAAATAATTTGCCTCTGGAATGAACACTGGGCAATTTCAGAGCTTAAACCAAAATAAGTCAAAATTTTTACATTAATGTTATCTTTTGTTACTTTCTTCCATGACCAATCTTATTTTAACTTTGAATGCAAAGCAATTAGTTACATGGCAAACTTTATAGTTAGTAGACTTTTCAGTTTATGCAGTTACATGATTGCTGTAAGTTCTCTGATCCAATTCCAACAGGGAGCAGCTGTTGATATTTCTGTGTTTACAGCAGCTCCATTTTTCTTGTGGCACAATATGCACCTAATCCAACAAAATGAAGGTTACTCTATTATCCATAGAGTACAAAATATTTATTTATTATTTTTTAAATAAAGATCACAAATAGCCTACCCTGAATAATTACTGACAGCATATACCTGCATCACAACTACTAAAAAGACTTAGCCAGTTTGCTTGACATGAGGATGAATGAATTAATAGTAGCTGTTTTATCTAGACATTAGAAAACAATTAAGCATGAATCTATCAGTGAGTAAATGGCATAAACTTGGTACAATCAAGAATGATCAAAAAAGAAAGAAAAAAAGTTGTTAATAAAATGATTTTATTAAGAATTTTTTTTTTTTTAAACTAAAGGAAAATTTTTTTTTTTTAAATTTGAGAAGTAGAAAAAAAGTAAAAAAAAATCCAGATTTGAAAACCCAAAATTTTTATCAATGTCAATAGAAAAGCATTAGAAAAGAGAGGACCAGGTATTCAATGTTTTTTTTTTTTTTTTCTCCAATGTGGTTTAACAATATATCATATGCAATTATCTTCACAAAAGATTGATTTCTGTACAACTTCAAATCCTTCTACTCATAATTCTATCTCAAATTCCAAGTCCTTAGTAAATTGGTTTTCATTTTAGATTACTAAGGGAACCCAAGTTTTCAAGTCAAAACATCATCTGCTTTGCAGTTTCCCAAATATTTTAACAAATCTATGATGAGGTCAACATATTTAAAACAGCTCATTCTTTGAATTTTATTAAGAGAGAAAGAGAAATTTCTTATATTTGCTGGCATATAAGATGTATGTTCAAAAATAAAGAAAAACCTATTCAAATGTTACATACTAGCGCATTAGAAAGTGTAAGGGACCATCTACTGAAGTTCAAAATAGACTGTTATGTGGTTTGAATGAATTGTAGTGAGCAGTAGTTCCCAAAATATTCCTGAAAACCAAGCATTTTATAGGCTGGCAAATATAGTAATTTTTAAGTTTTCAATATATAAAATAAAGGAATGGGTTCTTTACATGCTTCAAAGTCAGGTTTTAGATTTTAAGGTGTGAAATGTTTTTTTTTTTTTTTGAGGTACTTAATGATCTCATGAAGAAACATTGATTGAATGAATAGTCCTTTCTTGTAAGAAAAAAAAAATGATGTCCATTTCAAGTTAGGTTATAAAAATATGACAAATTGGCAGTTATATAGGGTATGACTTAAAAATGGTTTCCAAATTAATGTTATGATGAGGGCTTTGTGATCATTACCTTTTAGGATTTTTTTTTTTTTTTTAATAAACAAATGAATCACATTGGATAAGACTTGTTTAAGATTTGAACTCACTATATTTCAAAGCATATTTTTAAAATCATTCCCAGATAACAACTTTGGTCAACTGGAGACATCAAATGAAAAAAGAGGCATGAACTCAAAAGAAATTAGCTTGATTAAAAACAAATCAGTATGAAGTGTTTAGTTGTGTTATGTATCCAAGTGATTTAGATAGGCAAAGAGAATATACTGAAATTAAGTTGACACCAGAAAGGGTAATTAATAAAAAGAGGAAAAAGAAAAAAAAAAAACCTAAAAAGAAATACAAGAAATATAAGTGTGTGCCTGATAAAAATCAGGTCAACTCCAAAACAGAGAAAAATTTTTTCTACCAAAATAAAGAATATACTTTTCAAATTAAGTGATATCTGTTTGTTTTAATAAAATGGAAAATTTGGAAAACATAACACGTTGCACAAAGTTGTTATTCAATGGACAGCATTTATAAGAGACATTTTCTTTCACGCAAAAAGACAACAAATATTTGAACTATGCATAGGAATAAATTAAAAAGTTCACTGAGAAGCTTGACAAATCGATGTGGTCAGGTTTTATTAAATTTCATGAATTCTTTTTATGCAAAGTAATCTAGTAAGGATAATTAATCTTAAATACAATAGTTGTTACATTGAGTGTATGAAATGTGCATTCAAAGGTGCCAACTATTGTGGGATAGAGAAAGTATTTTAATTAATTAAATGAAGCATTATCTCGATTATTTATTTTTCAGGTAGTATTATTTCTAATTTTAAATTGAGTTGATTTTCATCCTAACTAAACCTGTTACTCTAGTCAATTAAGAAACTTGGATCAGAAATAAATCTGGTTTGAGATTTGAACTTGCATTCTTTTTCAAGTTGCTAGTTGGATTAGTGTTAATACATACTGTTAGGGTAACAAATATTGGCACAGAAATTTGAATCAGTAAACAGCGTTCAAATCCTGGCCTTTTCTATTCATGTTTGCACTAAAGCCCTTCGGAAAGATCTACTTCTTTCCTTACTCCAGGAATAGGTTAAATAGCAGAGTAGATTGGGCTCTCTAGCCTTGGTTGGAAACTAGTTTAACAGAAGGAAAACTATGAAATCCAAACTGCAGGAGGCAATAGGAAACCACACCACTATCTTTCTCATGAAGGTGTGGCAATTCACAGATGAGACAACAAATCTGTGGAGTTGCTATAAAAAAAAAAAAAAAAAAAAAAAAAAGTGGCTAAGGAAAAATAAAATTGCTATATTTGAACAACTGCAGCTGGTCTTCTTGGCCTCATCAGTAAAGCAGCTGTTGTGTTAAAGAAGAAGAATTTGAATTTGAGGATTTTTTTATACTCACCTTGGTTACTTGATTACTAAAATAATTAAAAAAAAAAAAAAAAAAAAAAAAAAAGCTGAAATTAGGATGGCAGTACGAGTTGAAAAATCTATCAATAAAGCCCATTTTGTGTGTGTGAGCTTACATTCACACTTAAGTGTAGGTAATATTTTAAGTGTTGCAGTAATCAAAACATGCGGATTACTCATTTTCTTTTGGTTGTCTCTTACTATTGCTATTGAGTTTTATTTATAGTAGAAAATAATTATTTATGAAAATTCATGGCCTATATAACAAAATGATGACTTGCAGATTTTGTTATACTATATAATAACATATGTGTATGAGAAGGGGGGGTGCTGGAGAGAAAATGCATGTGACATAGAAGATTTAAGGTAAAGCACAACTTATTAATAACAAAACACCTTGACTATTTCACCCAAATGGGAAACCAAATTTAAAGAAGCCTGCATAGTGCCTTACTGGTACACCAATTTTTACCGCAAAGGATTTTCAGGATGCAAATGCTAAAACACAGGTTTGCAAATAAATGAAATGGTAAAACCTACTGCCTATATGCTTCTTTTGACAACATGGAGGAGAAAAAAAAAAAAAAAAAAAATGGAAGAATGAATAGACATACTTTTATTTCAAGAGGTAGATGTAAATAATTCAGAATGTTTAAGCCAAGTGTGTTAAAATGGAAAATGCCAGAATATAATTGGATTGATTGATAGATAAAAATTTGGGGTTGGAATAATGAACACATTCATTTATTCCAAGAGGTAGAGAACTAGACAAAGGAGGAGTTTTAAATTCCCTGAGTTATTTTCTATATCCACATACACTCATGAAGTTTATATATATATATATATATATATATATATATATATATATATAGATAAAGAACAAATAGGAAACCTCATCTTATCCTGTCGGATTCTGATCTATAGTTGATTTTTAACTCTCCATCAATTGTATTTCTTTCTTTTTGTTTTTTTTTTTAAATATATCTACCAAGAATTATTGACTTTATTTTTTAAAGTCTCAATTTATTTTAGTAACTTGTTATCTTCACCAACCTGAAATTTAAAATGTAACTTATAAAACAATTGGGACCTCTAACCTATTGTCCTAAGGCAACAGATAAAGTGCGTTTGTTATCACACACTTTTTAGTAAACAAAAACTGAAAATCAAAGTATATATGTAAATAGAGAAGTAAGGAACCCTACAAAAGAGAGGAGATAGAAACAAGAAATGGTTGAAAGGAATGACCATTCGTTCTTATCAAATATACAGTTTATTGAAAATTTTAGTAATTATAATCAACATGAAGCAACATATTAGCACACTAATAAATCTTATTTCTCTTAAAAAAACCACAAACAAGAACTTTAAGCACCAATTAACTGATTTCGTTTGTAGGAGTCTAGACTCTGAGAAATATGCTGTTTTTTCTAACAATTACTTTTTATCTATAATAAAAAGGAAAAAGGAGCAACTTGAAATGTTAGTATTTCTCTGTATGAGAGAGAATTATATTTCCCTCAAAATTTTAGCGTTCTCCAATGTTTCTACCATAATATAGATGTTTTGTTGTTTACCTTCTATGAAAGATGCACATTCAAATAATTAGCTTCACATCTTAAAAAAATGTTATTAAATGAGGATGTAATTCTAAAAACTTTTTTTTTTAAATCATTAATTTTGAAGAACAGTTTGGTTTCTGAAATCAGGCAGTGTTTGCACATTATTTTTGGGCAAATTAAAATTGGGAATCCATTTTGCTATGTAACCGGTTTAAATGCTTTAAAGATTCTTTTTAGAAACAAAGTAACTGAAATTGATATAGCCTTACAAAGCATTATCTCCATCTGATGAACCAACAGATTTCAATTGATAATGCTGATATTGAAATCACATTGGCTACAATATGTTAAATACAAAATGTATTCTGCAACTTTTATTTATGATAAAAGGTAATTAAATACTGTTAGTTATGTAGGTTGGTATTTGCGAAATGGTTTCCTTGTGTGAATTTTGTGATAGGCTCTTTAAGCATAATGAGATAAATGATATGATTATATAATAGCAAGTCGAATTTTTATTAAAATTAAAAAATTGTTTTATAGAATTTTGTAGAAAGGCAGTGATTTAAGGTTAGTGAGATTTGAAGAAAGAGATATGGCAGATAAAAACAAACCCCAGAAAATGACTTCTTTCTATTGGAATGTATCAACAAATTTTAATTTATTAACAAAATAAGACTGAAGATTTGCTGCTGATCAAATTTATTTCCTTGTCACTGTGCCTTATTTGGGGAGAAAAAAAAAATTCTAACGGAGTGAGAAATGTGTTGAGTTGAAGTAAAGTGAAGATTTATTTGGTATTTAAAATATATTGTTGTTTTGCTATCAGATAAGTATAAACATCTGAATAAGGTGGGGAGGATATTTTTTTATCCAAACTTTTATTTGACATTGATAAAAATTAGACAAAGCTCAGAGTTAAAAATATGCATGCACATTGAACATATAAAAATACACACGCACATACATTAAGTGAAGTCAACAGGTAAAGGGAGATATTTTGAAAAACATCTGTGTCCAAGCATAATAAGGCTGTTTTGACTAATCACTGTCCTCATCAGAATTACCACTGGCCTTCTGGGGACTGCTGCCACCACCACCACCTCCTCCTCCGCTACCCGCTCCTTCAGCATCACTGTCACTGTCACTTGCCAGACGCCGACGACCACGACTGCCTCCACCTCCGCCTGAGGCATCACTCTCAGCACCACTTTCAGCTCCAGAAGATGCTGCACTGCGTTGCCCTCCACTAGCTCCACTATCACCACCACCACCTCCATCACTCTCACTATCTGAACGAGGACGACTTCGACCAGCTTTGTGGGATGAAGGCTCTTCATCACTGTCACTGCCTGATGACAAGATACGTCGTTGGCTTCCTCCTTTTGTGTCACTGTCACTTCCACTAGCCCTGATTAAAATATAGATTTAAAAAAAAAAAAA